>UCOH01012564.1:0-63990 GCA_900474275.1 Synergus japonicus
AGGCAAGTTATCGGTCCTGAGGTATTTACGGGTAGTTTAAGTGCCACATTTTTCAGGACACATGTACCGTTTTCCAGTAGGTGCAATTAACCAGCCGCGGAGTCACGGGCAAGAAACCGATAGAAGCACCTGCAGCCGTGACAATCGAACCTCTCGTTATGGCAACTCGGCTTTCTACGCCTTATACCGATTCCTATTGCCTATCAAGGTTCCGAGTAATCGTAGTGATTCGTGGTCGCCGCAGGCGCCGAGCTTCGTTTTATTTCGTATATATAAGTGAGAGATTCAATTGTGAGAAATTCCCTGCTGAGTATTTCTTACTTGACGGCACTATACTTCACAATGGCTACAATCTTGTCGCGAGAGAGAGATATATCATTCCCTTTGAAAATTCCAAAAATTTCTTCCAAGTACTCATCAAAAGTGCCACTTTATACTACCATTATCATCATTACGTCATTACAATTGCTTGTTTAACACTCTAAAGATCAGATTCCCGATCCCTGATATAGTCTCTCGCTCTATAATTAGCCTGAATGATAATTAAATGTTCCCCCGATGATATTTTGTTTAGTGTATAATTTCTTTATCGCTGCAGGATATTTCGGTCTGGTAATAGAAATAACCAATTCATCTTGGAGACTTGGAAAGCCAGCTTATACTCTCTGCCGGTCTTATTGCGATATAATCGCAATAAGATCGTCGCGAGTTTCACGGTGCGATTCGAGGGCGAGCGCGCGCGACTCTGTAATTGCGACTTTAACGACTGAACATTAATTAGACGCAACAAAATAATTAATCTCACCGGTCTTAGATCATCCGCAGGAATCCACACATGCCGGCCAATCGGATATTCGCACTGCCGACCTCGCCGGGCGGTTAGTCGCTGGACGCATCGATTTATCGAATTTATTGCCGACTCTATCTACCGGCGATCATTTGTAATCGCTATATATAGAAATCGAGACACCTGGACTCTTGTTCTTCTTCTTTTTCTTACCACTTGTCATCTTTTTCTTTCTACCTTTCCGCTACTTGCACTCTTGCAATCTCTATACCAGTACGTGACTAATTAGCATTTTGAGGCTTGAACTTGGATCCAAGACTCTGAAATTTGTGGGATGATAAAAACATAATCTTTGTTTTATAGGGAATTTAGCAAGAAATTTAGTCAATCAGCGCAGGTAAGTGAGGAGAAACATAAGAAATGGTTTTTTGATAAAGACCAAATCGTAAGGATTATTTATCAGCAACGCAGATTTTAAATGATTAATCTTTATAAAAAATCCGCAGGTAAGTCAGGAAGAAGATAAAAAAAAGTTTTTTGACATAGACCAAATCGTAAGAAAAATGGTTAGAATGGAAAAAGAGTTTCTGTCCATTAACTTTCGTCAAAGATTATTTGAAATTATTATCAAATGACGAAGTTTTCCTATTTATAATTAAATTTTAACTGTATTTGGATAGAGTTCTGATCCATTCGGATTAAAAACTAGCTTCAGTTTTTCTGGTATCCTATTTGAGTTGAAACAAAGTCTTCCGTATTTGAGTTTCGATGCATAGGGGTTTTTTCTTGGACGTAGATTAATACCGAAGCTAATGAAGTTATGGCGTAATGATTTATCAAAAACACCGAAAGGCGCCAGGTTGCGTGATTCTCACGGGGAAGGAAACAATGACGGGTTCACAATGATGCTCACATTCTTCACGCCAAACCGTTACGAAGATGAAGGATTCTTGAGGGAAGATGGTACATTTATTTATTTCCGGTCGCGATGGGCAAATTATCTTATCAAGAGTAGAATCCAAGTTCATTAACGTTTTAGTCGGTCCGATTTAACGGTAAAGGTACCGATTGTTCAGAACTTGCATTAGGTTCTCGTTTCCTAAGTCATGATATATTAACATAAAATTATAATGAAAGGAAGAACAATAATTCAAACTGCTAGAATGACCACTGACCAAAATCTTCTCTTTTGCCTGAAAATTCAGGTAATCGTCGAGGGCAGTTTAAATCCTTCTCTCAATTTTGACAAGTCAAAAATACAATTTGTAGGAATAAATTCTTTCACACTTGGACCTTTATAAGTACATAAGTATACCCACGCAACTCGCACGAAGTTTCCTGAGAAGACTCGTGTATACTTGACTCGAACTGCAATTTTAGTAATTTCGTGCGAGGGTTATCGAACTCATGCAACATGCACCTTCTACGGGCGGGCCGAGCGCGCCGAACGCCAAGTGATACCGGTTTCTCGACGGTTTTTGATTCTTCAAAAAGATAGTCGCCGGCTAATGCGCTGTCGACTATTTCCAAAAGGTGGTACTCGGCCAACGCGATTCTTGCAGGTACCGTAAAGAGAAGAAACGAGATGAAATCAAAGTAACACAGGAATGCGCGCGTGCGCGTGTGCAAGCGCTAAGTATCGTTTCGTAAGCAGGAAGCGAGAAAAAGCTTTTTTTAATCTATTCTTATCTCCACCGGCGATCATCGTAACTTTGTGCATTAATGCACATTACCCAATGTCAATATACATTAACGGAACGAAAAAGACAATTCTTCTCCTCCTTTTTCTTTCATCGTTTTTAAATATAATAGCAATGGAAAAAAGTCTTAAATCTCACTTGCGCGTGCATCGACCTTTGCCTTTTGTAATTTTCTGAGTTCAGAGTCGGATCAAAACGTTATTTCTGCAGCAGAGTGAGAGTGAGAGAGGCTGGAGTAAGAAACGTATGATGGTGCCATGAGCAAAGGTAAAGCAAAGGGTCGAAAGGGAGGAAGATAGCCTCGTTATAGCAGCATCACGACAACACCTCCTAACCCATTACCGTTAATGACGGCCATTAACGAAGCCAATCAGTCCTTCGAGTCCGTCGCGATGGGTCAATGGCTCTCTAGTTTCTTTCGCGTCCTTCTGTAAAATACCCAGCTCGGTACTTGACGCATATAAGAGTTCTACATCAACGTTCGCGTGTTTCGCAGTAAAGTGCACAACTTGCTTCGTCTGGCGTATATGAAGCGCGGCTTTTCAGCGTCGTCATTTCCGCCAGCCATAACTTACCCTCGTGCAATTATCGTGTTCCTGTTTCACCGAGGGCGATCGGAAGGTTCACGGTGAACTGCGGCCACCTCGCTCGTATCTATTAACTTGTACAATGTACATCAGCCCATAGACAATGGCGTATAAGCCGAAGTATCGAAAGAGGAAAGTGTTAAGAACCTGTATGGCTAATTTTCCACATCCAGGGCAATTTCGCTCCTCGAACCTGCCAGAAGGGGTCTTTGATACTTTGTAAAAGATAAAGAGGCGCTAAATAAATGCTAAGCGAAATTAAATGCAAATTAGGGGATAAGCCCCGTCATTAAGACGAATTGGCTTCAATTTTGATGACGTTCCTCATGACTAAGAAACCATCCTCAGGATATACGAAATTAATCAGGGAAAAAGACAAAATGGTCCTTAAGATGCCGAAAAAAATCATTAATCTCACTTTTGGAAGGAGTCGCAATTGAAGTGGCTGGAGTTCCATTCGCACGCCCATTTCGCATTCCATGAAATATTATTTCTTTCTTTTTTTTTTTTTTTTTTTTTTTTTTATTAAAAGACGTTCGACATGCTTCGGAACGAGTGGGTAACCGATGGAAACCGCGACTCATTGTCCATCATCAACAACAAGATCGATGACCCGAAGTACGTGAGACAAGGCGAGATGGGATTGAATTTTTGAGACTCAATAATAAATAAGAATTGACAAATTGAAAATTCGTGGTTAGATTTGCGTTATACGTTTCTGCTATAGCTTCCTGTATAAAAAGAAGATTGGATGATATACATTGCGTAATGTTTTCGATCTGAATCATTCGTACTATAATCTCTTTTTTCGCGGTCTCTCTATAAATTTTAATGTGAAAATAAATCGCACAGTTTGCGAACATCTTCATAAACGTGATGGTACCGTAATCAGTTATAAAAATCGAAAACGACTTCTTCTGACAAATCTGAAAAGACTTAACATAAATGATGGGAGGGAGGTGTTTAGTATAGCGGGCATAAACCAATCACAGCGTTTACCTTTCGTCTTGTTAGCAATATCCTATTGTGCGATCGGTAACAGCAAGCGTAAATAAGAAAAAGTTAATATGGTCCCGTGGCATTTCATTAGTAATGGATTTACGGTCCTAGCGGTGAGTTGGGGGTCAGGGGTCACGGCAAGTGACGTCACCCGATGATCGGCGCTTGTGTTCAAGATGACGACCTTGAAGGCCACTTCGATGAGTAGATCTTCCAGGATTTGGCTCTCGATCAATATCCTATGAGAATTATAGGCAAAAAGTAGTTTCAGGTACCTTGAACCTCTTGGAAGGCGTCCTTAAATAGAAGACGATAATAATAATAATAATAATAATAATAATAATATTTGTATATATTTTTACTGATTGAATAACGATGCATTACAATTGTAGAATTAGTATAATTACTGCAAATCAAGCGATTCAATTACTCGCTACAATCAAGCGATTCATTAGAAAATACTCGTTGCATATTTCACGCGAAGAGTTATGTATCGGACATTTCCGAGTAACATTCCAATCAGTGCAAATGATGATAATAGTCCCAACAAACTAGTGAATTAGTCAATCGCGAATCGTTCACTTTACTATTTATAGACGTTATACACACGTTTACGGATCCTCAGAGATCCGTCGTTAATTACTTTTTTTTTTTTTTCAAATCTCATCGTTATCGATTGTCCGGTTGAAAGTGGGTAATCGGCGAGTCGGAGCGATGATGTCGTCGTTAATTGCATTGATGCGTAAACAAATGACAGGTAGCAATTTCAACGAAGGCAGTTGTACTCCAAGTACCGTTATTATCTACTTATGTTAGATGAAATTACATATAAAATGAGAATATAAAAAATGTGTAAAAAAATAGGCACAGATGCACTTTATTTGCAAGTGAGTCCTGCTGGAGTTCTGAAGTTCTCAAGTGGCATCAGCGTGACCTCTCGATGGATTAAATTTGTAATGGGCACTCGCTAGTCGATGATTACGACATTCACGAGATTGCGCGATAATCCTTTCAATTGCAATTCGAGAAATGTATATTTAAAAACTGAAGAAGCAAGTACGTTTAAAATTTACAATGTGCATCGATCATTTCATTTTTTTCTTTTCGCGAAGATTTATTTGCCAATTAGGTGTCATAAAATGTGTGGATCGAAGATGGCGATGCAGCTAATCACTTGGTAAACATCATCTTTATTTTTGCAAGAGACCTACTATTTGATTTAATGCAAGCACATCAGTCTTTTTATAACAAATTTGAGGAAAATGTTATAACGTGTAGTTGAGCGATTAGTTTCTGAATTTCTATAATATATCCGCACATCGTATTTACGGTGGCCACTGAAGAAATCTACGTAGTAGCGTGACGGGAACATATTTATGGATTAGACGCTTATATTCAGACACAAATTGCCAATGGCAGGCTCTACTACTTTACATGGTCGGTTTTATATACAAATTGTGTAAACAGATCAAACATCGTATTAAGATTCTAGAATAGCTGAAATTTTGTAGATTAATGTGTCTGGTATGATAATCATAATCTTGAGATTAGAATAAGATTTTAAATAGAATTTATACAAGTTTCAAGTTAGGACTTAATATGCGAGTTAAAGAGGATTATGTGTTTCAATATTCGAGGACATCTCTTCCTCGTCCCGGAAGAGGACTTGGGTCGAGTAAAGAGATCTAACAGTATAGGCACAGGATGGGATAGGCCAGGTACTAGTTGGATAGTGGAAGATTGTAGGACTCTAGGACTAGAAGAGCAATGCAACTTAGAATACCAGCTGCCACAACATGGCGTGGGTGACCCGTTCCTTATAAGTCTAACCGTACCAGCTAATTCATTGCGTATAAATGTGGTCTCTAACTAACTAGCTGGCGCTGACCGACCTGGCTTTAACCTCTGCGCCACGAACGAGGTCCTGCACTATCTATAACAATATATGTAGGACTTGTAGGTATGTAGTTATGTACTTACCTACTCTTACTTATGCAGCTTATGCACTTCCAGCACTGGAGAGTCTAGTTTGTGTTTAACTTACTGGACCCACCGACGCACACGGCTTATACCTAACGTATATGTCTTCTTTACTTCCCTCTACTCTAAACTTCTCTAAATTGCTCTTAATAACCAGGACCTGGAAATTCAACAAAATAAAAAGTTTTTTGATATAGACCGAATCGTAAACAAATTCTAGGGGCTTATACATAATGTATATGAAGTCTTGACTTCTCTCTACTCTAAACTTGTCTAAGCTCCTCTTAATAAGAAGGATCTGGAAATTCAACAAAATAAAAAGTTTTTTGATATAGACCGAATCGTAAACAAATTCTAGAGGCTTATACATATAACGTATATGTCTTCTCGAATTCCCTCTACTCTAAAGTGCTCTTAATAACAAGGACCTGGAAATTCAACAAAGTAAAAAATTTTTTTGATATAGACCAAATCGTAAACAAATTCTAAAGGTTAAATTAAAAAATTCATAACGTATCTGTCTTCTTCGCTTCCCTCTACTCTAAACATCTCTAAGCTGCTCTTAATAATCAGGACCTGGAAATTCAACAAAGTAAAAAGTTTTTTTTGATATAAACCAAATCGTAAACAAATTGTGTCTCATTTGTGAAAATAACGGATTACCAAGAAAAAAAGTGTTACGCATAATGTTAAGCTATCTACTATTATGAGATTCTCTTTAACCAGTAATGTGAGTTAAGTAAGAAAGAGTGATAAAGATTCATTAAGTAACGTGAACACTAACGGTATTCACAATAAATACTTAATAATTGCGAATCATAATACTCGATATACCCACTATCAGTAGAGAAAGCACGCATAATTGATTTTGAATCGTTAGCGCATGAAATTATCAATAAATAAGACATTTGAAAGAAAGGAGGATCATATTAACATGTTACCAGCGAAATGATACATTAACCATAGTATTTAATTATTTGTACCGATAATCCGTCAACACCTCCTCAATTTATGTATGCATATCACGGCACGCGGGTTCAGATCATCTGCACGATATGGGTGTGGAGTACTCTCACATATGTTGTGGAAAAAGTGTTAAAACAGTTGCACCTAACCGGCATCGCCTTTGGCAATTCCCAGGCCAAGGATTAAGAAGAGTGAGATAATTTTATACTTATTTAATTCTTCGTAATAGTTAGTAGTGTCATATCCGGTCTACTTTACATATCTACTATAACGGCAAAGGCGATTTTTTCCGACTCGATGCGCGACTACTCTCCCAGGGAATTTAGACTTTTTTAATCACGCTCTTTCTCATGGAGAGAATTTAGGTATCAAGATTCAAGCTGTAAGACAAACTGAACATGTGCATACATTTAATTTATTCTAAACGACATTTATGGTAAAAACATTTTAAAATTTCTTTTCTATCGAGATTTTCTCATTTGAATATATAAAGCAGAGCTGGGAAATAATTAAGAGGAGCCTAATGGCCTCATCTCTAGTCCCTCTAAAGGTAAAATTGAAATGCATACAGACTATAATAAATACCGCTAGGTTCCCATGTAACGCGCAACGTGAACACCTGTAGAAGCTGACGTCGACGCTAACAGGTGCACATCATTGCCTCTTTCATTTTTTCTTGAATGGGACTCAATGACACATGGCCAGCAAATCGGAGGCACATGTGGCTATTAATTATCCGTAATCCGGAGATCTATCGATCTGTCGAATTCGCTTCTCGTTACAGATTCTAGAATGGAATATTATTCGAAGTCTGGATCACACAGGACGAGTTCCGGAAAAGAGTCTTTTTTTTTTCAACAAATATATCGACAAGGTAAAGAGTTGAGACCCCGCAGAGAACTATCATCAATCCTTATCGTACTGCACATTAAAAAGGGAAAAAATCGAAGGTAAAGCTAATCGCAGCCTCGTCTCTTCGCTTCTAAGATAAAAAATGAGATAATAAAAATCATCGAGAAAGATGTAACACCTAATGATACCCGTTTCATGTTAAGAGACACTGCGAAGTCGATAAGTCATTAATGCAAAAATGAGTATTTAATCGTGCCTATAATCTCTGTAATAAATTTGGGGCTGAAAAGAATGTTACGTCCTTGAATTCGCATTAGACTTAAATTACTATCCTAGCAAAGAGTCTCTTCTGATAGAGAGTTGTTAACATTCCAGACTGCTATTTATCATCATTTTCCTTCTGGAAGGTAACTTATTGCTTATCGGGAAAGAATATAAATGATTTTTCAAGTTCTGTCATTTTTCAAGTCTTGTAATGTATATGCTGGTTTAATATTCTCACTTTTCATAAAATTTCATGCACTCGCATTTAGTGAATGCAAATCTTTTTTGTAGTGACCACGAAGCATTGACAGCGGATTTTCAGGAATGATGTTTTCTTCTTTGCATCCTTGCAAGGACATCTCATCGTGGTAGCAGTAATTGCGAGCGTTTAATCGCGCATAATCGTCGCTAATCGACCGCAAAGACGATTGCGGCATCCATCCACTTTGTTATTACGACAGCGGGGATAAAAGCGTCTCATTTGTATCGCTCATTCGATTTTCCAAGCTACGATCTGATCTCAACTCGTAACCGAGAGTGCAATTTGATAAAATTGATAATACAAGTATTTCTAAAGTAATTGTGAATCCGTCATTTTTGAAATCTAGAGAATAAACAACTTGAAAACTTACGAAATCATCAGCGTCTAATTGATTTCAATGACTGCGTCGAAAGGAATCCGCTAACGACTTTTCGAACAAAACTTCTGAGACTCATTATAATGCCGAATAAGCAATTCGCTTCCGCAATGACGAGTCACGGCTATCGTTGAACACAGAAATACAAACAGTCTCTGTTTATTCGCTAAATTTAAATGACAGTAATTACCGAATTCCAATGTTACACTGATTGATGATACCGAGTCGCGTGCGTGAAATGTTAGACCAATTTCAGAGACATTTATAAATAATTGATCCTCATATTTTTATTCAAATCCATTCCGTCCTTAAACAGAAGCATTTGTGTCCTTCCGTGTGACATCTCAATTGGTTTTACCGTAAGCACCAAAGATGATAAAGCCGACAGATAAAATTCATGAGTTCAACGTTGAGCATCGAGTAAGCACGCGAGCGATTAACATAAAGGAGTCTCATTAGTAAAACATCAAGTTTGTGATGCTAACATCACCCGCAAGTTGTTTTCCCCTTTTCGCAACAAAATCTCGCGAAGAAATCTATCTTGTATCTCTGGTAATATAATTATCACGTTAATAAGACGGATCCGGTACCGGTATCGCGGAAAAGAAGAATTTAAAAAGGAGCTTGCTTCAAATTCGCGAAAAATGGCGAATTGGTCTTCTTGATGGTGTCTTTCCTAGACATTTTTCGTGCAAGTAACGGATGGCTCGTTTTGCATGAGGAAGAACTGTCAAGATTAACATGGAAAGAGCATTTCTGTCGTTCGTGACTGAGAGATGATCGATCCACTTGGGCTGGCTGTCCGCTGTCTTTGACCATGCCCTAGGCTTAGACTAGACCCTGGAACTTAGAATGATGAAGAGGAGCATGAGAAATTCAGTGTTACTCTAGAACGACCTACAAAGCAATCGCAATGAATCAAGGCATAACGTCCGATCTGTCTTGAGGATCGTGAAGGTGCATCTCGCGGTTAGAAACAAGGTATGATTCGATTGTGCTGGAGTTGGAGTTGCACTTGGAAGGACCATCTTTCCCATGACGACTCATTGTTACGGTACTTTCACGACTTTTCATCCCCACGCGCACGTTCTCTCTCTGGGCCCCTGTCTCTCGTTACAATCGCACGTCCCTCGTTGCATCATTGCATGTCCGCCGACACTTGAGTCCTGAGCTGGATCTCATAATTCGTCAGCACTTCAGGCCCCTTCACGATCAGCCATCACCGTGAATTTAAACACCGTCACATCTCGCTAAAACTGTTATGTCACTCAAATTAAAATACGGTGTCGAATAATGCAATGGGAATAAAGTTGTAAATGCGTTACACTCAACGGTTCCATTATTAACGTTCCCAATATTAACCGCATTCGCATTGGGACGATAACATCGATTATCTTTAATGCGATAATCGCGCATGCGCAGGCGCAACTGATTTTTTCTTATTTGGCGCGAAGTTTAAAATGCCAAAAAACTATTATCGACGCACCGAGTTCCTAGAACAGTAATATATTTAGACCTTGTCTGAAAAAGCTGTAAAATCGGGGATTCAATGTAATAAAGAAGATAATTTAATAGTTTAAATAAAAGAATGCTAATTCTGGAGAATCAGTCAGTATTCAGTGCGCAAATGAAATCTGTATTGCGAACGCATAGCTGTGCAGTCTCTTTTACTACTTCTCATGTCTGACATAAAACTCTTGCAACTACTGAATCGTTCGTTCACTCGCACGTACAGTACACGCGAATCGATTAAATTAAAGACCCAACTACAAGTTGCACCAGCCGTGCATATATCACTGCAAAATGAAAAACGACAGAATGCTGGACAATCAATTATACTGTGATAATATTTTAATTTATATTTATATGCGCGTTGTTCGATTTAAAAATTGTTATCGGGCTTCTGCATCGATCTTTGGAAATGTACCTTTGACAAGAAGATGAAAAAAGTATTTATGCAAATGGTGTTTTGTTTTTGATGTTCTATCTAAATAAAGCGAATGATAAAAGAATTCCTGACACTTTCGATAATAAATGTTGATAGGAGATAAATTTATTATGAAGGAATATAGTGGATGAAACTCGTTTATTTTATGCGACATCAAATAGCTTAGGCTATTACTTTTACGAATTAATTAAGTTACTAATTGATGTATAAAAGTGTCAAGTACGTTCAAATCATACAACGATCCTGCATTTTCTGTGTTTTTTTTTTTCTTTCATTTAATATGCAATGCATAAGCGAATGTGTGTCATTAATATAAATCTGATGTAATAGCATAATTATCGTGACAGTATTTCTGAGCATAAATCCTTCAGAAGAAACATATTTCTGTAAATTCTCCCGGCGACCTTTAACAGAGAATACCGTTTGAGGAATTCAAAATTTACAACAATTGACTTGTCTGCGGCTGATTCTGAATCCGAAGATCCCGGAAATTCTTCGACGCGTCATTATATCATAGCCACGAGTATTTAGCGTCAATGTGGCACAAATGAAGATAAGAAGATAACTTGCAGAAACAAATATTTCAGTTAGCGGTAAATTATCGCGTACCAATTAATTAATTGCTGTACCGTCGAAATTATGGGAAATCTTGGCCTTTTACAAAATTCTTCTTTTAGAGCTTCTACCGGACTTTTTTTAAGGGAATTATAATATGCAAAGTGCAATATTGTTACGCGAGTAGTTATGTGACATTGTACGCGTAATATAACGACTGCTCTTGAGTTTCATGTCGAAGCATTATTCAACCCCGCATTATTCAACACCTCGAACACCCACGGTCGCGTGGGCGAGCTGGACACTGCCCTGTATCGTGCTCATATACAATCGCACCTATGTACACAAGAGAAACTGACAAGGTACTCGATCACCGCCGCATGCACCACACTATTGACAATGCAGGTAAGTCTCTTCATTGACTTGGCTGATCAGGTGACGTGAGATCTCATGTCTTTCAACTCTTACTACCGCATGTTTAAGTCTCGCTCTCACGGTCATCGAGACTATGGGACAAGACTTCTGAAGAACAGAGTTATCCGTTATCGACTGGGTGCTCATGCAAAATTCGATCTCTTTATTTTATTCAGTATCTACTAACAATAATAACTCAATTCCACCCAAAACGGACAACCCTCACCCCCCCCCCCTATTATTTTTCTAGATTTTTTGCAGTTTCACCTTCAAATGACCTTGAGCCTGATATGTTAGAGGTCAACGGACCTGAGATTTGAAGTTAGCGACCCCAAAAACGTATGTATGTATTTTTCTGGATTTTTTCTTGGATTTTTTGCATTTTGACATTAAAATGACCTTGAGTCTGATATGACAGAGGTCAACGGACCTGAGATTTGAAATTAGCGACCTCAAAAACCTATGTATGTATTTTTCTGGATTTTTTATTCGATTTTTTGCATTTTGACCTTAAAATGACCTTGAGCCTGATATGTTAGAGGTCAACGGACCTCAGATTCGAAATCAGCGACCCTGAAAACCTATGTATGTATTTTTCTGAAATTTATATCGTAGTTTTTGGAGTGTGACCTTCAAATGACCTTGAATCTGATATGATAGAGGTCAACGGACCTGAGATTTAAAATTAGCGACCCCGAAAAACTATTTCTGTATTTTTCTGGATATTTTATCGGATTTTTTGCAGTTTGACCTACAAATGACCTTGAATCTGATATGCTAGAGGTCAACGGACCTCGAGTTCGAAATTAGCGACCCCAAAAACCTATGTATGTATTTTTCTGGATTTTTTGCAGTTTGACCTTCAAATGACCTTGAATCTGATATGATATTGATAGTAATGAAATGCGACGAGGGATTGTAGGGGGAGGGGCTTAATTATTAAAAGTAGTGGTTATAGGGGATGGTAAAGGGGAAATAGGAAATAAGGGGAAGGGTCTTCGTTTTGATTGGGTGAATAATACATGGAGCAGGAAAAGGGTCATAGGGTAGTAGGGTCGGGAAGTGACTGAGAGATTAAAAGTAGTGGTTATAGGGGATAGTAAGAGGGATATAGGGAATAAGGGAGGGGCTTCGTTTTGATTGGCTGCAGAATACATGGAGCAAGAAAAGGGGCATAGGGAAGTAGGGTCGGGAAGTGACTGAAAGATTAAAAGTAGTGGTTATAAGGGATATTAAGAGGGATATAGAAAATAAGGGGGGAGGGGCTTCGTTTTGATTGGGTAAATAATATATGGATTGGGAAGAGGGTCATAATGAAGTAAGGATATACATGTGGGGAGGGGCTAGGGTGGTAACGAGATGCAAAGTGTTGTATGGGAAAGAAGGGATGGGATGGTCTTGGGTTTAAGAGGGTGAATAATATATAACCTGGGAAATTTTGCTTAGGAAAGAATGGTTGGGGAGGGGCTAGGGTTTGATTGGGTGGATAAAAGATGAGAAGGAAAGGTAGATATAGAGATGTACTGGTGAGGAGGGGGTGGGAAAGAGTTATGTTGTTAAGAGTGATTAAAATAGGGGATGGGAAGTGGGAGTATGTGGAGATAAATGCGGGGAGGGGCTGGGATGAGAGAAGGGGATGGAGAGGGGCAAAGGGGCGACAGGGGAGAAGTAGAGGTTCTAGAGTGGCGGATATAGAGTGGGGATGTTCTAGATTTTGGGAGGATAGAAAAGGGGATGTGTATTGGGGTACATGGAAGAGGGGGTGGGGAAGAATTATGGTGTTAAGAGTGATTAAAATAGGGGATGAGAAGGGGGAGTATGTGGTTATAGATGCGGAGAGGGGCTAGAATGATAGAATGATATGGGGAGGGACTTAGGTTTAGGACGGTGAATAATATATGGGATGGGAAGAGATGCTTAGGAAAGTATGATGGGGGAGGGGCTAAGGTTTGATAGGGTGAATAAAATATGAGAAGGAAAGATAGGTATAGAGATGTACTGGCAGGGAAGAATTAGGGTTGTGTGAAAGTAGTTGAAGGAGGGGTGTATATCAAGAGGGATGAGGGGAATATATATTCGGGGAGGAGCTAAAGGGTAAGAATTTTGGTAAAGGGAATGTAAAGGTTTGAAGGGGCAAAGGATAAAGGGTATGCGAAGGGGGGGTATGGAGAGATAGTTACGGGGAGGGGCTACGGTGATATATTGGGACGGGGAGGGTAAAGGGGTGAGAGGGGAGAAGTAGAGGTTCTAGAGTGGGAGGATAGACAAAGGGATGTGTATTGGGAGGAGGGGTTTCGTTTTGATTGGGTAAATAATATATGGAGTGGGAAGAGGGGCATATGGAAGTAGGGTCGAGAAGTTCCTGAGTCATTAAAAGTAGTGGTTATAGGGGATTGTAAGAGGGATATAGGAAATAAGGGGGGAGGGATGCAAGGAAAAAAAGTGGGGTGGGGTGGGGGTGGGGGTGGGGCGACGATTCACCTCAAGTTGAAGTATTTTGTCAATTTACGTTGACATTTTAAATTATTTGTTTTACGATTTGGTTTATATCAAAAAAATCCATTCAGCCTTGAGTTATTTGCAGAAATATTGCCAGTTTTTGAAAAAACATGTTTTGATTGGAATTAAGGGTGTAGAGTGGAAAAATAATTCCCTCTTTAAAATCTTCGGATAAATGGACAATAAAACTGAAGAAAATACCAGGACTCAATAAATTTTCGAAGACAGTTGACTTGTCCTCCATAGTTCGTGGTTCAAGAGTAGAAAAAGATAATCTCATCGGCTCGGCACAACATTGCTTGCGAGCATATTGGTCATGGTTGCGTCTAGCTCACGGCGTTTAGAGTTTGCATCATCAGAGTCGTATAACCGCGAATCTTGGTTCTTCACTGGAAAGAAATAAGAAATTAGCTAGTGGTTATTTGCATCGAGGAGAAAAGTTTGCCTGCGGCGAAAGCGTAAATACAGTGAATATCGGGTACCCTCGAGGATTTTCGATGTAAAGGAATCGCATCAATAAAGGATGAACACTGAACACTTGAGCAGACTCGCTTGTAAATTTTATGGGCGAATAGCAGCTACTCACTGACTCGGTTCTAGTCGCTCTTTCTTTGCCATTCAAGCAAAGCTCGACCGGGAGAACCAGATCGCAGATAAGGGCAATCTACAGCCTATCCAAACACTAAACCTTGCACTAGGCTCCCTCGGATCCCTCGTTCGACTTTCGTTAAGTCTGATGCATGACGCAAACATGCATACTGAAGAGTGATGCTAAATTCTCTTTTGCAAAGATATAAATTAGCAAAAAAATTCTTCTATAAAATTATGCAAATACCTTTTTTCAATTGCAAATACTTTTACGACTTGTTGCAGTTCAAAATGACCGACATATAATATCAATTTAAAAATAGTTGAATGTGAAATATGATATAAATGAAAGTTGAACTATGAGAAAAGTAAAATATGAAGAAATCTAAAATATGAAAAAAATGTGAAAAAATGTTAAATGTTAAATGAATCATCATTATATGATATAAAATAACGAATAGAAAAATGCCAAATGCAAGGAACTTTCAATAAAAGTTGGCGAAGAACGACTTGTGAGTAAAGTCAGGGAGAAAAGTGTTTTACGAAAAGACGCGCTTCTTGGGTTCATAAATTTCGAATCGCCGCCTGTTCATACCCAAGAATCCTTTTTCCTTTTTTTTAACGTTGGTTCTCCTGCTTTCACAGCCACTTGTCGGGTAATGGCGTCTGGTTTTTCGACGGCTACGTAAAAAAGTAACTGCACATTTGCTCGTGTATAGCGCACGACGTTTAACTCGAGTGGCGCCGTTCAGTAGATCATACCCTTGTTTCGAGACTGATAAAAAATTTAACCGCATTCTTTAATTTGTGTATTTACATAATAGGCTATTGTTTGTTCAGACTTTTTACCACCTATACATTTTTTACATTCTTACCTCTTTTTATCCACGATGCGTCCTTTACCCGTTGTCTAGACAAATTCAAAAAAAAAGTATCAATAACGTAATTGAAGAATGAGAGTGCACTTTTAATTAGAATCGTCATTCAATATCCAAGAGGAAGGAATGTTCTTTTCTTGCCCAGTCGTTGAAGTCTCTAAAATGACGTAAGACCAGAGGCGGAATCATTCAATTCACTTTGAGAAAAAAAAAAAGATCTTAAAAAGATATCTTATCAAAGACTTGGATGAACTTTTGATGAATGAATTTGAAGAATGAATTTCAAGTATGGAGTTTTGTTATTCGAAGATCTAAAGTTAGCTGCAAAGTATATTTAGTATTTTCCTCGAGAGTTCTACGCCCCAGTGCTCGCTAAGCATTACACCTGCAATTCTGCGTAGTTGGAGGAGTTAAGATCCTTACCTGAAGGCATAAATAATGCTTGAGGTCGTAGCTTGAAAAAGGCATCCTGTTGCGGAAAAACTATTGAAAAACATTCCCTTTTACCTATAACTGTTTGGATGATTATTATTGTACCTTGTTTATCCACTTCAATGTTTTTTTTTTCTCTTTCGCTATAATAAATCAAAGCCCTTCTATTTTTGTAAAGCTAGAGCAAGTGAACTAAAACGTACGATCTGGTTTCAAGATTCTGACGTGCATCAGAGTCGAAGGTACGAGAAATAAATCGATGTGGATACACGTTTTTTGTTTGTACTTGATAAAGTGATGATCTACCCGATATGAAGAAATCAGAAGTATATCCATAAGGATTTATATGTATAAGGATTTCGCTAAGTATTTTAAACAATTTCAAGGAATTTTAAAACTTGGATGTTTTAAAACTGAGATTGTTTAAAACATAGATTTTTTTAAACTTTAAAAGGTTTGAGAAGGGATGAGAGTCAGGGGAAAATAAAAAAGCTAAATAAATAAAAGAGAAGGTGGAGGAGCGGTTGCGAAGAAGAGACGAGTTGTTCGTATCAGTTGAGATTCTCAGTAGCGGCATCGAGTGGCAATCTGATACTGGGACAACGGTTCGGAAGCATTGGTCGACAGTAAAATATCAGCAGGTACTACTCACTATACTTGAGATACTATCAGGAGGGGTAGGTAAGCACTCGGATCAGTACCAGTGCGAGTACCTTGAGGTACTGTTAACTCTGATGAATGATAACCGTATTGCGATATGCGCGTCGATACAATGGAGGGTGAAGGAAAATCTATTGGCCAGGAAACTGCCTCAAGATTCTCAAATAGAATCCCTATTTGATTAATAATTTACCGTATCAATATCTATTTTAGAATGACACTTATTCTAAAATCCAAAATACTATTGACAGATTCGAGTCGATGTAACTAATTACGATGAATAATGAGCAAATGTCAGATCATTTGCAATGTTCCCGAAACGTGTTTTCCCTTCGCGTGGAATACTATTATTATACTTCTAGAAGGTAAATTATTCTGTAACCTGGAGATGACCTATTTGTGGCGGAACACTTCCGTCAGAGTGCTCATAACTAATTTCTTGTATCTCGTGGAGGTTGCACCTGGAGTTATGTTTATTATATGTTCGTTTGTTTAAAAATATCTGGAAATAAAAGGTTTATTTGTAAATTAAGTTAACCATAGGAGGTACAGGGAAGGGGGAGGGGCAGAGGGAATCTTAGTAGTTGTTGCTTGGGATGGATGGATGGGTGTATGGAAGAAGGGATGGGGGAGACTTAGTTTTTGATAGGGTAAATAATATATGGATGGGAAGAAGGGCATAGGAAAGTGGGTTGGAGAGGGGATAGGGTTTCGAAGAGTGGATAAAATAGGTGATGAAATATGGTTTTAATTGTGGGGAGGAGCTAGAGCAGTAACGAAATGTGACGAGGGGTTGCAGGGAGAGGGGTTAGATTAGTAAAAGTAGTGGTTATAGGGGATGGGAAGAGGGATATAGGAAATAAGGGATGGGGAGGGGCAGAGGGAAGTAGGGATATACATGTGGGAAGGGGCTAGAGTGGTAGAGATGCAAAGTGCTGTATGGTGAAAAAAGGTTGGGAAGGGTCTTGGTTTAAGAGGGTGAATAATATATGGGCTGGGAAGAGGTGCTTAGGAAAGAATGGTTGGGGAGGGGCTAGGGTTTGATTGGGTGGATAAAATAGGTGATGAAATATGGTGGTAATTGTGGGGAGGAGCTACAGCAGTAACGAAATGTGACGAGGGGATGCAGGGAGAGGGGTTAGATTAGTAAAAGTAGTGGTTATAGGGGATGGGAAGAGGGATATAGGAAATAAGGGATGGGGCGGGGCAGAGGGAATCTTAGTAGTTGTTGCTTGGGATGGATAGATGGGTGTATGGAAAAAGAGATGGGGGAGACTTAGTTTTTGATAGGGTAAATAATATATGGGATGGGAAGAAGGGCATAGGGAAGTGGGTTGGAGAGGGGATCGGGTTTCGAAGGGTGGATAAAATAGGTGATGAAATATGGTTGTAATTGTGGGGAGGAGCTAGAGCAGTAACGAAATGTGACGAGGGGTTGCAGGGAGAGGGGTTAAATTAATAAATGTAGTGGTTATAGGGGATGGGATGAGGGATATAGGAAATAAGGGATGGGGAGGGGCAGAGGGAATCTTAGTAGTTGTTGTTTGGGATGGATAGATGGGTGTATGGAAAAAGGGATGGGGGAGACTTAGTTTTTGATAGGGTAAATAATATATGGACTGGGAAGAGGTGCTTAGGAAAGAATGGTTGGGGAGGGGCTAGGGTTTGATTGGGTGGATAAAATAGGTGATGAAATATGGTGGTAATTGTGGGGAGGAGCTAGAGCAGTAACGAAATGTGACGAGGGGTTGCAGGGAGAGGGGTTAAATTAATAAATGTAGTGGTTATAGGGGATGGGAAGAAGGGCATAGGGAAGTGGGTTGGAGAGGGGATCGGGTTTCGAAGGGTGGATAAAATAGGTGATGAAATATGGTTGTAATTGTGGGGAGGAGCTAGAGCAGTAACGAAATGTGACGAGGGGATACAGGGAGAGAGGTTAGATTAGTAAAAGTAGTAGTTATAGGGGATGGGAAGAGGGATATAGGAAATAAGGGATGGGGAGGGACAGAGGGAATCTTAGTAGATGTTGCTTGGGATGGATAGATGGGTGTATGGAAAAAAAGATGGGGGAGACTTAGTTTTTGATAGGGTAAATAATATATGGGATGGGAAGAAGGGCATAGGGAAGTGGATTGGAGAGGGGATCAGGTTTCGAAGGGTGGATAAAATAGGTGATGAAATATGGTTGTAATTGTGGGGAGGAGCTAGAGCAGTAACGGAATGTGACGAGGGGTTGCAGGGAGAGGGGTTAGATTAGTAAAAGTAGTGGTTATAGAGGATGGGATGAGGGATATAGGTTATAAGGGATGGGG
Organism: Synergus japonicus; assembly: GCA_900474275.1. Lineage (NCBI taxonomy): Eukaryota > Metazoa > Arthropoda > Insecta > Hymenoptera > Cynipidae > Synergus > Synergus japonicus. Next base: position 19,060 of record UCOH01012564.1, read on the forward strand.
AGGGGCATAGGGAAGTAGGGATATACATGTGGGAAGGGGCTAGAGTATTAGAGATGCAAAGTGCTGTATGGTGAAGAAAGGTTGGGAAGGGTCTTGGTTTAAGAGAGTGAATAATATATGAGCTGGGAAGAGGTGCTTAGGAAAGAATGGTTGGGGAGGGGCTAGGGTTTGATTGGGTGGATAAAATAGGTGATGAAATATGGTTGTAATTGTGGGGAGGAGCTAGAGCAGTAACGGAATGTGACGAGGGGATGCAGGGAGAGGGGTTAGATTAGTAAAAGAAGTGGTTATAGGGGTTGGGAAGAGGGATATAGGAAATAAGGGATGGGGAGGGGCAGAGGGAATCTTAGTAGTTGTTATTTGGGATGGATAGATGGGTGTATGGAAAAAGGGATGGGGGGAAACTTAGTTTTTGATAGGGTAAATAATATGTGGGATGGGAAGAAGGGCATAGGGAAGTGGGTTGGAGAGGGGATCGGGTTTCGAAGGGTGGATAAAATAGGTGATGAAATATGGTTGTAATTGTGGGGAGGAGCTAGAGCAGTAACGAAATGTGACGAGGGATGCAGGGAGAGGGGTTAGATTAGTAAAAGTAGTGGTTGGTTATGGGATGGGAAGAAGGGCATAGGGAAGTGGGTTGGAGAGGGGATCGGGTTTCGAAGGGTGGATAAAATAGGTGATGAAATATGGTTGTAATTGTGGGGAGGAGCTAGAGCAGTAACGGAATGTGACGAGGGGTTGCAGGGAGAGGGGTTAGATTAGTAAAAGTAGTGGTTATAGGGGTTGGGAAGAGGGATATAGGAAATAAGGGATGGGGAGGGGCATAGGGAAGTAGGGATATACATGTGGGAAGGAGCTAGAGTGGTAGAGATGCAAAGTGCTGTACGGTGAAGAAAGGTTGGGAAGGGTTTTGGTTTAAGAGGGTGAATAATATATGGGCTGGGAAGAGGTGCTTAGGAAAGAATGGTTGGGGAGGGGCTAGGGTTTGATTGGGTGGATAAAATATGAAAAGGAAAGGTAGGTATAGAGGTGTACGGGCGGGGAGGGATTAGGATTGTGAGAAAGTGGATGAAGGAGGGAATAGCAAGAGGTGGTAAGAGGAATATATATTCGGGGAGGAGCTAGGGTGGTAGGAATTTCGGTAAAGGGAACGTAAAGGGGTACAGGAAAGAGGATAGCATGATAGAATAGGATGAAGAGTAGCAAAGGGGTGAGAGGGTTGAAGTAGAGGTTCTAAATTGTATTTTCTAGATTGTGGGTGTAGGGACAAGGGGATGTGTATTGGGGTATAGGGAAGAGGGGGATGGGAAGAGTCATGGTGGTACGAGTGATTGCAATAGAGGATGAGAAGTGGTGGTATGTGGAGATACATGCGGAGAGGGGCTAGGATGATAGAATGATATGGGGAGAGACTTAGGTTTAGGACGGTGAATAATATATGGGCTGGGAAGAGATGTTTAGGAAAGTATGATGGGGGAGGGGCTAAGGTTTGATAGGGTGAATAAAATATGAGAAGGAAAGATAGGTATAGAGATGTACTGACAGGGAAGAAATAGGGTTTTGTGAAAGTGGATGAAGGAGGGGTGAATATCAAGAGGGGTGAGGGGAATATATATTCGGGGAGGAGCTAAAGGGTAAAGGGAACCTTTTGGTAAAGGGAATGTACAGTTTTGAAGGGGCAAAGGAGAAAGGGAGTAATGAGAAGTGGGGGTATGGAGAGATAGTTAGGGGAGGGGCTAGGTTGATAGAATGGGATGGGGAGGAGCAAAGGGGCGAGAGGGTTGAAGTAGAGGTTCTAGAGTGGATATTCTAGATTCTGGGAGGAGAGACAAGGGGATGTGTATTAGGAACGGAGAATTTTCATATTTTCGAATTTGTATTGAACTATGTATTCTGCACGGTTTTAAAATAAATGTCTGGTAATATTTGAAAAAGTAAGTAGGCCATGGAGCAGTGCTTGTTTGACTCAAACAGAAGAGTCAACGCCATTGTCTCTACCAATCTTTGCAGATCTCGTCACTTCCATAGAATTATGTCAAGGGCTATCTATTTTTAGATAAGTTTTAATAGTAATCATCATCACTATTGAAATAAGAATTAAATCGTTAAAACAGTATTTCCTTTCTTTAGAAATCTGTCCAGTGGTTGTTGACATCTCACGAGAATATGAGAAATTGTGTCCGTACAATCTAGGCGAAATGATTGTCGTGCGATTAATTGGTTATTATGGTCTTGTTCTTGCATACCAGCATCGATCGAATTTCTGGTAAAAATGGGCATGAGTATGTAATTGATTCTGGACGATCGTCGACCGTAATTGCCGGCACCGGTGGTAACCAGATTATTGATGCGTAGTGAGGTCTTGTCAGGTCGTAAAGAGTGGTTTATACTTTATGTGCTGGCAGTGTGATGTACAAGCACTCGTTTCCCGACAGAGAGAAGTTGAATAATTTTCAATCAACGCGTTCAGAGTCTTTCATCGTTGATAATCGGTTTCAAAAAGGTGTCTAAGATTTATAGGCACAGAGACGTTTTCTTATCTGCATCCTTACTTTTAAATCAACCTGTAAACAAACACGAACAATCAATCCTACGATTTACATTTTAACTCGCCTCAGGTATTCATGTCATTACAGATATTCCAGTCTCTACTTTTATTCCTGTTTTCTCCCGTTGCAATAGGTTTTTTTTTACATGGTCGTGTATGCAATAGGGAAAGGGGAAGAATTCAGGACAGAGAAAAATTTATCCTAATATCTAGTTACTTTTTCTGCGATTGAAACAAACTAGAAGACCACCAAAGTTCTTAAATCAGGGAAGTGCAAAGCGACCCTGAATTCTCTCGAGCAATCCGAGAATTCCAGACTAATTGCTCTCGGGAACTGGAATGCTTGACATTCGAGAAAAAAGGGAAGTCGAGGAGAGAATCGTTCGGAAGTGAACCTTTCCGATGCATACGCTGCATACCGGATTCTCATTCGATGTTCTCTTATTAGCCATCCAAGCGATTTCATCACCACTACGAACATGTAAACGCTGCAATTTAGAGCAATTGAAAATGGTGGCCAATATCAATTACGCGTGATTACTTGAACGTGATGATGAAAACTGACATGAGATATTGAAATTTCAATATCGCTTAATAGATGTATTAATACAATGTAATCGACTAATATCCATGCAGTTTAAAAGTCTTTTTTAAACATTCTATCAGTTTTACAGTTTATTTCGATGCTTCATTACAAATAATTATAACAGGTGTAATTTTTTACGAATGGTGATTGACGATTTTTTTAGTCATGTTCAATCAGAAAAAACATAATTTGACTTATAGAACTCGAGTACCCTCGAGCTAATTAAAGGCAGAACTTTTGCTCTGATGTGAGATAAGGTCGCGTCGTAGGTGGCCCAGAAGAGATGGGCCGTCGGACAGTTCTGCGATTGCTCGTGACTCGAGAGGGCGATAGAACCCAAGAATAGAGAAGCAATGAAAGAAAGGAAAAAATAAAAAGAAGGACAGATATAGAAGCAAGAAGGAGACACTTGGTCTACGAGCTTTGAATAATTACGAGATCACGTTTTTCGCGGGCGTCTACGTCTTCGTCTAGAACTCTGGAAGCCTAGAAGCTGCGTGTTTGCCCAGTAATTCTAGAGTAAACTCGCTTCCAGGTTCATTGTCACACGTGTGAACTTAACTCTGTTTACCTGTCTGGGTGTAACCACCCGAGTTGATTATCCGTACAATCTAAACTGCGTCCCTCTTGCGCCGTCTGGTTAATGAACTGAATTTTGCGCGTCTTCGAGGACCAGCTATTCTCTTAAGCCGCACTACTTCCTTCCCCTTCTTATCATCCTGTTACTCGCAATAAATTATCATAATTAAGAATCCTCGAGTTTCCTTCTTCATCTTTTTCTTTTTCCTTCTCTTGCTCCACTTCTTCATCTCCTTTAGTTCTCTCTCGCGCTGACTCCGACCTGGGAAGAGGAATAATTTAGCAATTGTAGTTATTTTCCAAGTTCAAATTAGATTCTGGTTTTCTTAAAGACAGTAGAAAGGCATTTTTAAATCTGTTGGATTAACTCGTTCAGATAAAACCTAGTCCTCGTGCTGCCCCTCAATTCCTACACTCCTCTTCCCAAGCCAAATTTCCTCCTCCCTCTTATACTACCCCAACCCCTCGCCACCACTACATAATTATGTCCTTCTTCCCATCCCATACTTTAATCACGCTCTCAAACTTTGGGTCCTCTCCGCACCTACGTCCCTATGTCTCTCCTGCATCACTTACAATCATATTTCCCTACCCATTCACCACCCGGACCCCTTTCCCATCCCAACGTCCCTTTGTCCTCTTCTCATCAGCTTTCGCCATCCTAGCCCCTCCTCCACTAAATTCCTATGGCCCTCTTTCTGAATCACATTTCCTCCACTTTTCTTTGCTCTAGCATCTCTGTGTCCCTACATTCCTATATTAATCTTAACGCCCTATATTTCCTCCTCCATCTCTCAAATTTTGGGTCCTCTCCAACCCTACTTCCCTTTGCCCCTATGTCCCTAAGCCTTATTTTCCATCACGTATTTCCTATATCCTCTCCCAACCCGAGCCCCTCCGTTCCTACATCTGTATGCAACACTTCCAATCGCATATTTCCCTCCCGATTCACCACCCAGATCCTTTCCCGTCTCAACGTACCTTTGTCTTCTTCGCATCAGATTCTCCGTTCTCCTTTCGCCACCCTAGCCCTTCCCCATCCCTACATTTTTATGGCCCTCTTTCTAACCCACATTTTCGCCACTTGTCTTCGCTCTAGCATCTCCCCACCTATATGTCCCTATATTGTTCATTACATTCCCTATTTCCTCCACTATCCACGATTCCAACTCTCCATCGCAACTAATTGGTGTATGGAAAAAGAGGCATAGATATGTATGGGGGAGGGACTGTACTGAAAGGTGAAAATATGGGATGGGAGAAGGGATATGAGTATGTTAGGATCATAGATGGATTATCGCGATAAGAGGGTGAGGAAATGTGGGATATAAAGAGGAATGGGATGTAGAAATGGTAAGGGGCCATAGTAGTGAGTAGGTGAGGAAAATAAGGAATGGGAAGGGGGATACAGGAACAAAGAGACGATCGATAAGAGGCGGACAGAGGCTGGGAATGTGAGTAGGTGGACGAAATTAGTGATGGGAAGAGATAGGGTTGTCATGTTAGGGTGGGGTTAGACTAATAAGGGGATGGGGAAAGTAAGTGATGGGAAGAGTAGTGAGTAGTGGCTAGGGTGAAGAGAGGATGGAGAAAATAAGGGATCGGAGAGGGATACAGTGATTGAGGGGAAAGGAAGATATAGAGTTTAAATGGGTGATTAAAATACAAGATAGGAAGAGGGGAAGAGGGATGTAGATGCGGGGAGGGGCTGTAGTGAGAGGTGAAAATATGGGAGGGGAAAGGGGATTCGGGTATGTTAGAATCAGAGATGGATTATCGCGATGAAAGAGGGAAAGGAAGGGGGATGGTAAAGGAAATGTGGGATGTGAAGGGGAATGGAATGTAGAGATGGTGAGAGGCTATATTATTGACTGGGTGAAGAAAATAAAGAATGGGAAGAGGGATACAGGGACAAAGGGGCGATAGATAAGAGCGTGAATAAATGTGGCACGTGAAGGTGAATTGGATGAGGCGAACAGAGGCTGGAAATGTGAGTAGGTGGACAAAATTAGGGATGGGAAGAGATAGAGTTAGGAGGGGCTAGACTACATAAGGGGATGGAGAAAGTAAGTGACGGGAAGAGTAGTAAGTAGGAGCTATGGTGATGAGATGATGGAAATAACAACAGGGGGAAAGGAGGATGTATAGTTTAAGTGGGTAATTAAAATACAAGATGGGAAGAGGGGAATAGGGATGTAGGGGCGGGGAGGGCCTAAAGCGATGAGAGGCTAAAAACAAATACTGCTTTTTTTTAAAAAAAATGCAAGAAAAGCATTTTCAATTTCTTGTAGGTATGAACATTACACTTATAGCTGGATTAATTCGTTTAGTTGATACGGATTTAGCTTGGGTCGGTATATATTTAGCCCGGGAAAGATCTTATCGAGACTGGTTAGGTTGGCACGTTTGATAATTATTATTTGAGTCGGAAAAATTCGATTCGGACGTTCAAACCGGACTCGATAAACCAGTAGAGCCGTTAACGGTGAGACTTGGTCGAATCGTTGCTAGTCGTGAGATAGTGACCTAAGTCGTCTAGTACTTCTTCCTATGTTTCTTCGTCTCTCCTCCTTTTTTCAACTTCAGATTAATCTTTTTCTTGCACTTCTAAGTAATCTAGTTCTTATTTTACACCGAGCTGGACACAAAATACTTTAAATAGATTATTACTCAATGTAATTGTATCTGGTATAGAGTCTATTTTATTTTAAAACGAGAGAATAGCTCGACAGTATAAAATTAAAAAGGGTGGGAATGAAATAACTTATTGCATGAATAATCTAAACTGAAAGCTTCGTCGAGGAAGGTTGTTATAGAGCAATAGGGAAAATAAGACGTGTGAGAGAATAAAAGTTAGGAAAAAGGAAGAGATGGTGATCTTGTCATGGTTCGCTAACCAACAACCATCTTTTACACGAGACATTTGCACTCCCTCTCATCTAAATATAGCTCAAACAGATTCTAAAGCAAGCTTATGTTATCGCAGTCAGCATTCCCTTTCTGCCCTGTTAAATTCTCTGCTCCACCGCCTCTACAATAGTCTCTATTCTCTATTTCCACCCCTAACTTGTCTTCTCCGAAGATCCATCAACTTCTATGAGAAGCTAAATCCTCCTACGAGTTTCTCTCATTGCTAATTAAACTAACGTCTTTAATGACATTTTCAAAAATCACCTCTTGGAAAAAAAACTCGTCTCTGCTTCTTATCTAGCAAATCATGAAATATGAGACAGATCGTCCAAACCCGGAAATATCTCTTCATTACGTTTCATTTATTTATAGGGATTACATTCCAAGAACAAGGAACGTATCTGCAAATGATTGTAAAAAGAAACAAGGAATTACGGATTAAAATCATTTTATCGCACGTGTAACGATGTGAGTGATGATTCAGGAAAATACGTTTATTCTTTCAACGTCCGCATCCGGTTTTCTTTTTTGCGTTGCAGATGTTTCATTTATTCAATTAATGCAAAGTATTGAACTGGTTATTAAACGAACGATAAACTGAGACTGGTTCAATTCTAAGGTCAGCTGTAATGATACAAGTCGAAAGAATAATGAAGGATTCGCGTGCATGGGAGGAAATACGTGCATCTTTTATCCGATGTTCCAAGAACGCGTTCCGAGATCGTATAACGTCTAATGATGGCACGGCGCCATCGATTTGCACGCATTTACGTCCAATTAATGTTCGCTTTACCGATGTACTCTTCTGCACGATCCGATGATATTACGCCATAATTTCTTGTATTTCTGATTTCAAACTCGCTATAAATTTCGTAATCTATCATCATTTATTATATGTTTTTAAGTCCCCTTGGGAAACAGTAGTTCTGTCGGCGGAAGAATTTATAAAAGGGGCGGAAAGGGGATGCGACGATAGGGACTAATTTCCAAAACCTTATTTTTAACTTCGTCAGTTCAGTGCTCCCGCAATATTATTCAAATATCAAAATTCAATGGCAGAAACAGTCGGTCACGGTCTGCGTGGTGGGTGGCTGTTCACTACTTTAAGAGTAGACCTCGTGTCGCGCCGTTAGGGAAGTTACGATACTTTGCCCACCCGTCAAAGGAGGTAATACGACACTGATTACCGACCGTTTCGTGAACTAACCACGACCACACTCATCAACCCAAGAGCACGTGGCATCGACCCGTTCTAAAAAAAAAAAAGGATAATCGCTTTTGTTTTGGCGGCTCCTTTCTAGGTATTTACTATACTGTCATATTTAGATGGCAGGTATCTAGTTGCACCAAAGCTCAAGCTTTTGGACGACAACAATTGAATTACGATTTGGTTTATATCAAAAAATTGACGTCTATAAACTTCCCTTTATAGATACTTACGCTAGTCTTCTTAAAGCAGGAATTCTGCCATTGGCCGTGAAAGCACGTGGGTTTTTTCACCTGGGTAGAGAAGAGGATTTGAGAAAAGTATATATTTCATCATTGAATATCGTAAAAGGAAAATAGAGTGGATATATTTGCTTGATCAACTTTGTCTTGAAGAAAGTCCTAGAATTTCTTCAGTGGAAGGAGAATCCGAGATTCCTGAAATAAAACGATTTTCAAATATCGTTTAATAAGTTATTTGTCTTTGCTGGGTCCAAACTGCACTGAACGGCGGATGCACTTAACGCCCGTCGCAGAGAAGAACCCTTCTATATTCCCTTTGTCGGCGCAGTCTTTCATTTTCTTTTCTCAATGGAATTTCCAAGTGTGAAGAGCTGCTGCTCTTTCCACAAGACGAAGACAGGGATTGGGGTCATCGACCACTTTCTGGTATCACCCTGGCAAAACGACCGATTCTTAGTCATTCTTTATACATAACTGTTATATCAATTTACGATTGTCAATTCTCAGTAAACGAAGAGATATTAGAGGATGGCTGTCTGGATTGATGAAAGGAAGACTCTTTATTGAAGGCGCTAGAACTCAATAAATCATTGACAAGATTCTATTTCAGGTGCCTGAGTGTTAATTGACGTGTCCAATATAAATTAAATTCCTTCTCTTCCGGAATCAGAGAACTGAGATTCCGATGACAAAGATTGAAGTGGATCTATCTTGAATTGAAGAAAATGGTTTGTTTGCAAGGATCTGCTGGTACTATAATTAAGTAGTAGGAATATCAGTTTTCATTACACAATAGGATTATACAAAAGACAATCTCAAGACTTGAGTACTTGGAGGCGGAAAGTCCGGTTAGACTTAACGAGAAAAATCTACTTGTCTCGTTTGAAGTTGACTAATGTGGCGTCAACGATTTCAACGACGTTGTCAGAGTGGCTGTCTGACCTTGAACAATCCGAAGCAGTGTACTACTTGCAGTAATTCACGTGTACTTGCATAGAGAGGTATGCAAGAACCACTCGAGGGGGGGTTCGAGAGATGCTACAAGTTCTCTTTGTTCCGCTCTACTAAGTCGATCAGAATATAAAGAACCGTAGCAGATAAAGCCCCAAAGACGATGAAAATGATAAATGACTCAAAAACAATATATATATATATATATATACTTTTTCTCCGCTATTTAATATTTGCCTCTTCATGGTCGGATGGAGCTGAAAAGACGGAACAATTAGAGGCGATTGAAATTGACTGGTCAAGTAATTACCTTAACCTTATGATTTCGTTTTCACAGGATGATGCAACGCCAAGGTCGAACATCAAAATCGAGCTTCCTTCGGATTTAGATGACACAACTTGTGGCTGAACCAACTGGACCAACAAAAGTGAACCCAGTCAAAAGAAATCCCGTCAGGGAATTCTTTTTAAAGGGTGATACTTCGCCAGGATTCGTGACTTGCAAAAAATTCACCGACGGATCTTTTCTCATGTCACTATCTTCAGTATCACTAACTCAACTCGAAAAGTTCTGCTAAAAATAATAATCTATTCTTTCGGCTTTCTTGAGGTGGACTTAAATCTCGTAAACTAGAGATTTTCTTTGTGGACCACGATTCTCGAGATTTGGAATATATTATCTATTCTAATTTTTACGAGCGATTAAATTACGATTTCACTCCCGAGACTTGTGAAGCTGTAAATTTTGTGTCGGTGACAGGAAATATTTTGAAGAAACGAGGAGAGATGATGGCGAATGACCAATGAAATGATACAGGGAGAGCAGGTTTACGTGAAAAGAGTTTTCAGAAATGCGATTCCCTGAGACGAAGGGGGCCTTCCAGGATCTAAGAACCTTGAAGAAGCCGACGTCTGTGCCAAGGGAGCTACGGATGAGTCGTTAAAGTAGCGTGAATCGTCGGGGCGTAGTTATTTTGCCGAAAAAGGACTGTTGCGTCTGTTTCACATTACGATCCTTCTGTGAATATCGTCGGTCTTCCTCTTCTTCTTCAACTTGATCGGGTTTTTGAGTCTCTTTTTCTATTTTTCTTGCGAGACAGGAGCCCTTCTGAAATTAAAAAAATATACGTATTTTTTCCAAAGCCCTGGTTAGACTAAAATATCCTATCCTATCCTATTCTATCCTATCCTATCCTATCCTATCCTATCAGACATAGGATAGGTTTCATAAAACACGAAGGAAGGAAATTGTTCAATGTAAGTGGCATGAGAGAAGGGTTAATAAAGACCGATAAGATCGGTGATTTCATTAGGGATTTCAAGTCGATTTATTGCGAGCGTGCGAAACCGAGTCTAGAGACGATCGTGCATTTCGTTGTATATATAACCAACCAGCAAGTTGAACGACACCCGACGCGACCGGATGTCTTACCTCTCGCTTTGTTTCCTCTTTAACAAAATGAAAGACAGTAAGTACATTGTCTACTGTGAGCAATGTCAAGGCCTGCAGACTCGTTACTAGATGGAGTAGAGTATAAGGAAATCTTGCGTACTTGACGGCTGTATTTTTACGAACTGTCGAGCACGCATTTGTCTAATGACCGGAAGAAATGTTAGAATTTATTACATCTTCAGAGAGAAGATGGAAATCTCAATAAACGCCGACAATCGCTTTACATATTAATAATTTGAATTCAGAAAGTGAGATTCATCGAGAGATTGAATTATTCGATCGACACTTTGATGAGATTCCATCGAAAAGAGAAAAGGAGAAAAAGGGGGTTGAAAAAGGACAAAGAAGGTGGCGACGAAGGTGTTGGAAAAAAGTGGTAGCCCATAGTAGGCACACTGATGGGGCAAGGTTGTCAAGAGATGGGCTGATGGATACGTTCCGGTTGTGGCTTAGTACCGGAGACATCGACGCAAAACGATTACATCGCGTTAACAGTTCAGGATTCAGCTCGTAAACTTCATCTTCAATCTATGGTTCTCTCCAGTTACACTATTGACGGACAACCTGTTCTATTGCATGTTTACATCCTTTTTGTCATCCCTCCTCGCAACTCTTATCGTTATGGTCTTTTAACCCGCATCCATTCGAGAGAAATTTTCAATTAACAGCTTGCTTGAAGAAACTAATTAATGGAAGTTTTTAGAAAAATTTGCACGTTTTGTGGCGGTTCTTTGTGTCGTTGGAATCATCCCCGGAAGTTAATGGGGTCTTCTTTCTTCGGGTTACTTTGTTGTGATTTGTTTACGATTTGGTCTATGTCAAAAAACTTTCTTTACTGTTACTTACTGAATACAAGATTTACGATGTGGTTACGATTTGGTCTTTATCAAAAAAACTCCTTTTGATATCTGAAACAAGGAATTCGCATACTTACCTTAATCAAACTTACCTAATTCAATAGTTGTGGAGATTTAAAGGAGTGGGGCGTCATTTCTCTCAAATATTTAGGTGGTAACTTCCGATTCCGGTTATATAAAAGCTCAGCGGAGGGGGAAAGTTGTCTCAACTCTGCTTGAGGATCTCTAGTTTAGACCTAAGGCAAATAAAATGACATCACCAAACACGGTCCAAGACCCATTACAATAAGGAAAGATTCTTTTCTGAAAAAGTTTTTGTTTTTATCCCGAGTCTATTTATACAGATGTTTAAGCAATAAATGGAGGAATGTTATCGTAGGTAAAATAATTAAGTTAAGATAATGAGAGACTTGTAAAACAGGTTTGTGAAAAATCTTTTAGTGGCGTTATTACGAAAGCGTTCTTTCGTGTGCGGAATCGATTAGATGAGAAAAGACTCGTTTTACTCCCATAAATAACATGAGAGTCGTCAACCGTGTGACGGTGATTCACGCGATGGTCGTAAAAAAGAAGAATGAAAAAAGGTGCACGATAAAAAGATGAGTAGTGATGGAAGAAGAAGAAGAAGGTGGAAGAAGAAAAAGGTCTAGGGTATCATCTCCTATAAATACCAGAATCGCCTCGGGCAAGGACGTCGTTGCCTGAGAGAATAAACTCCACTCTTCTATGACCGTTCTGACCTCAGCAAGTTGTGCGACTCAGCTTTGATGTTCTTGTATATCCTATAATTCTAGATTCCGAAATAAATTGGTACTTGGCCGATTCATCCGGAATCGGAATCAATTCTCGTTCCTTCTGCGTCTTTCAATTACTGAAAGTGACCTAACTATAGTCAACGGAACTTGCGCTTCCAGTTGGTCGTTCTTTATCAAGTTAATGTTATCAATGTGGGTTGTGTCAATGCAAAAATGATATCGGAAACCTTCTACCGTTAGCCCTCATCGAGCATAGGGTTAACGAGTCTACTACACTCGCCATTGAGTTATTTCGTTATCGCAGCAGGAACCTCACCCGATCGACTCTCTTCCTTGAACTCAATCAACCTTTTGCGGCGGGTATCGCGGATTAGAGAATGCGTTTCCCGTTGGACTCTTCGAGGCTTTACGACCCAGTCGCCCGTGTACAGTTGGGTGTCTCTCAATCAAGGGTCTGTCATTAGTGCTTGTAATAATCTTGTGGATCCTGCCCTCATAATTCTTTCCTTCGCCTCTAGGTCACAAAGGTTCCTGCTTCCCTCGTTACGTTACCTCGATACCACCAGAGGATCTAATTTGGGGCATTCAGCCTCGTCTGGAATTCACCAAGTAGCTAGAAACAAAAGTTTTTTTTGATATAAACCAAATCGTAAACAATTTTTACTGAGACTTGCCTTCATCTTATCGCATCTGATAGGAAGAGTGCAAGATCGCAGAGTCACGCTTAATATTTACTATTAGAATCTGAGGACGTTTATAGTAAAAGCGATTATGTCGTTAATGGCGCAAGATCAACCTCGTAAATTTAGATCGCAGCTGGCGATACTTCTCGTTTGCTCGTCCAACTTGTACCGCTCCTTATTTACAAGAATCCGACGACGTGACGCTCTATCGAATACCAAGCAAGCGAAGTGAATAAATGCTGTTCCATTTCAAACCAAGAAATTCATCTATCATCCCAACACCTCTTCCTGCTCGATCTTCCGTATACAGGGATCTGTGAACCACTAGAATTGGTAAAAATCCCAGTTCCATTCATTTGTCCCCGCCTCATTTATTAGAGCTTCCTGCTGGTAATAATTCATTTTCAATCGTTTGTCTATAAAAACTAACTCACTTCATTTCTTTGTAATTAGATTAAATACCCAATCGAGAGTAAATAATGCGGTGGAGTTTATTTATCTACGCATGAGTCAAGTTTGTCCAACAGTTGATCATCCTAATCTTCAATTTTTTTAGTGTCTGACTGTTTTGCATACAATTTAAGGTATACCTTTTTTGTTGGGGCTTGAAGAAATCTGCTACAACAAGCGCAAACTTCTTGAAGCCGGCCGACCAACAGGACCCTGACCACCATGGCCGCAACGGCTCTAAATCAAACAGAGTTTGTTAGCGAATGAGTACCGACTCTTCCGTGATTTAAGTTTAGTTACCTTTACACTGAGCCAACAGCGTCCACCTGGGTAACAATGTTTGCAAATGGAGTTATGCACCTTGAGGAAGTCATTTCGTGAATGGCGAATATGCATGAGGCGACTGTGACTTCCACTATAGGAACCAACACTTTCACCCCTGAAGATTTTTGCAGAATGCAGTCAGTATCACTTTTCTACTGAATTGGATTGGAAAAGCATATAATATCGTTTGTTAATCTCTCGAAGCTGAGTAATGTACACCCACGCGTTTTACGAGATATTGCACCTTGTTCATAAGAACCGTAAGCGCCATAAGTGTGCAAGCAGAGATAACCCTAACAATATTTTGCACCCATACGTTCACCCGGAGCAAGAAATCGGAACAAGGAAGTCTCGAGTCCGACCTCATCGACAAGAAGGTAATTTGCACGAGAACGGTACCTGTTTTGGAAAAATCCGAGATATTGATTACCTCAACGGCAATATGAATTTCAAGTTCTTGCGATACTTGACACGCAAAGTTAGAAAGGCAGCGAGCCTTACATTTGAATAGTGAATTCAAAATGGAAGGAGCACAACTGAATTTAATCAAGAATCTATTACCTCTCCGCAAATTAGTCACCAGCTTCCGATTTGCTGGAACACGTTGGGAACATTACCCAGATATGTGACTTGGAAATATCTTCAATGTACGTGCAGACAATCTGTCGAGTTAATCTCTCGTTTGAATGCATTTTTACTAAAATGGAAAGGTTCATGAGGTCAGTTCCCTTCAAATGTTGAAGGCGAAAACGAAACGGTCGTTTCCATGCAGCGTTTCGAAAAGGAAGTCCAGTACAAAGTCACGTTAGCAGAATTTGTGGGAGCCGAAAAAGATGTACACTTCAGCATTCGTTCAACGTTCAGATCCAATGAAATTGTAGGGTCATTGTTGCAGTTTGCATTTCTGATGGGATGTTATATAAAATGTGTAATCGCACTGAACGAATTCTGATTTCGTGATTCTCGTTGTAAATATTAATTTGATTAAAGTAGATACTGCTACTACTTTAGTCTAATTATGTAAATATAACTGAAGATAGAGAACTGAAAAGACGATTTGCAAAAAGTCGTTGTAGGGCAACGAGTCTTGGAATCTCGAAACGTAGCGATAAAATAGGAGACCAGCGAGAGTCGGCAGCGACTTTTCCCATCGATGTACCTTATGGTCGATGTTATCTCGGGACCAAGGAGCCGTTCACGGTGCTCAAGACAAAGCCTGATTAATCTTAGCTTGACCCATAGGTGCCGACCGGATGCAGCATAACGGTTAATACCGATCCTGACCGAAGGAACCCACGACCGGAGTCGTAGAGAAATACGCGAAAAGGAGTATCTCGGCGACACCGAGGACCTCGTCTCCGAGGAATTTTCGTCGGTATCCCGAGAAACGATCACGAATGCAAGGGACGTACGACTTTCGTGTTTCTATTCTATTCGACCATGGAATCTCGTGAATTTTGCTACATACTGTCACCTGGAACCGGGTCTCGCCAAACTACTAGAGGAATACCAATTCTAACTGCGTCAGAGCTAGACCTCTTTCTCGAGGTCACTGAATCAAGGTTACTCTATTACGCTATTTTTCGATTCACGCTCCATATAATCGTTGTCTGCGTCACTCACTCTTCAAATTAAAAGTAAAAATTAATCCTAATGGTCAAAATGTAAACAGTCCTATTTCAAATAATAATCATAAGAAAAAAAAAATCAAAGACTACCTCTACATTCTCTTCCTAATCTTTTTTCTCGCATTTTTTTCTTTAAGTGGTATTAATTTAGTTGGATAATTATAGTTGAATCAAATGAAAATTTGTTTTTTTCAGACGTTTTGAATTAAGCGCCAATTGCAGCCAATCAGTTCCCTGAGCATGCGCAATGGTTAAACAGCTGGTCGTCATGGATTAAGAAATATGACATCTCACTCTTCGAAATCTTCATCATAATAGAGTTTGTCATAAAGTAAAGTGATAATTTCTTCAAAGAAAGGTAAAATCTCTCAGCGGAAAGGCGTAAAAGAAAGTTTTTTTTTGATATAAACCAAATCGTAAAGAAATCGAAAAACAATAACAATGAAAATATTTCATGACGCTTTTAGATTTTTCTAAAAAACTCTTAATTACATTTTCCATTGGAAAAAGGCAAGAAGGATGTGGATTGTGAATGTTGAAAGTGTCATTAATTAAATTACGAAATAACGTCTTCAGATTACACTTTCAGATAGCGTCTGCAGCATATTATGCAGACAGTACTTTCTTAAGCTTTAAAGTTAAGAGACTTTTGATATCAGAACCAGAGTCCAGAGACGGTTAAGGAGAACTGGAGAAGCGCTCGTTGAACTTGCACTAGAAGCGAATTAGAGCATGGAGCAGAGAGTGCAGTTCTAACGAGAGAGAATTGCATAAGCATTGGCCGGAAATGTTGAATCGCGATCGGTCGTCGATAGGGTGCTTGTAAAATGACTCGATTATAGTTCTTTATCGACTACCGGTACATCCAGTGATCTCGCGAACCCGTTTTCTGCTCATCTCGTTCTACGGTTGATAACGGTGTCCTTGATGCAGTCGACAAATCATTCCAGTAAAATGAACCGCGTCTTGTATGTTCCCAGTAGGTTCCCGTCCACTCTTCCGCAGAAGGTTCCCATGATATCCCGTGGGGTAGAACTCAAATTCTACTATTGCTTGTGACCTCAAAATTTTCCCCGGATGCAATATAAGGAATGCAACATCCTCAAGTAAGATTCCAGGACTCCACCTTTACCATTTATTTTGATGAACACTTTTCTATTGGGCCAGGAACCTACAGGATTCCTAAATTCCTATTGGCTCTTTGAAATTTAGATGCCGATACCGTTAACGCAGTCCTTTCTTTCACTTAAAAGGACGCGTGAACACCTTCGAGATATCGCAGAAGATAAAACGGAGTCGCCAACGCGAGGACATCCAAGACGAGGATGTGAATCTTTAGTCGTTGTTCCAAGAATCGACTAATGACTTGAGAATGATGCTTGCAAAAAAAAAAGAGTTAGAAAAAGTCTAAGCTTCTGACCTTGGACAGATTGATGCTGATTCCTAAGTTTACTCAGATAAATAGATAGAAATCCGGAATTAAGAAAAATGACAATTCTGCTGATGCCTGTTTTTAGAAAAGCTATTATCTTCTCCAAGTTAAATGCAATTTACTTGAAGCGGATAAAACTTTTTTACTTAAAAGAGTAGGGAGGGAAGAGAGGTTTAAGTGCTTCCATGAATAGGATTTGATCGAAGAAGAGCCAAGTTCGATTGCGAATCGAGCGACATTATACGAGTGTGCGGCTTCAAAAGAGTAGGCGTCCTGGCAGAGTCGGGCAATTTGCCAGAAAGATCAGCTCCATACCTTGGACTTGAACGACCCGAGTCACTGATTTACCGCGAGTGTTTGCACCGATCTGCCGACCGAGTCAGTCGGTGGAAGAGGATGGAATGCAGAGTGAAAAAGAGGCGCACTGTGTCTGGGAAGTGATTTTCTGGCACCTGTGTCAGTGCACCTAATCGTGCAAGCATGTCAACCTGGCGAGATACGTGATTGCGTAAATTCAGTACGTTACGACCGGCTGCGGCTGCTCGCTGAATTTATAATCGGAACGACATGAGTTCCATGCCGCTGTAGCTGTTCTGAGCTGCTCCCAGTGTTCCGAACCACTGGAGCTCCAGTGGAACTGGTAGCAGTTGCGAACTACTATATAAATAAGAATTAATAACTGCAACATTCATTCCGAATCACTATGAGCCTGGTTACACCCAGGACGTAACTAGAGTAAATCGTGAAAGAGTAGCGTGAAGTTAGGTATCGACAGAAGCGTAAAAGCAGGGCTACCAACATTTCTAGAATTAATTCTGACTCGTCGGCAATCGTTGCCACAAGGTAACGCATCCCTACTTTACCGACGACTCAGAATTAATTAGAAATGTTGGTAGCCCTGCTTTTACGCTTCTTTCGTCCTGGGTGTAACCAGGCTCATGGACTCCACAATAATGAGCATTGCTCATGCGTCACGCATGGCGCAATTGGTTGATTGGTTGCTTTTAAAGGGTTGCGTCTGATTGGTAGCTTTCCACGAATGAATGAACCGAGTGAACCACAGTGAAAACTGACTTAGGGTGCTGCACACTTTGCAGCTACGGCACTGCTGAGCTGGTGGCGCCTTCCTTTCGACTCCTCACCTCCTCTTATCTAAGTTTGGGTGTGAATCCAAGTTCTAGGAAGACGACAACTGAGTGGACTGCAATCGGTAGAGCAGTGTATAACAATTTCCGAACTATCACTATAGAAGTAGCTAACTACAATCCGTAATTGCTCCGGACGGCTATAAAAGTACCAAGTATGCAAAATAGTCAATTACATCTAAGAGATTTTTGCTTGGACTATTCGCCTGTTTATTTTAAGGATTGCTAATTTAAAAATAAGGTAAAAACATGTGTAATCACTTGAATTAAGAAGTTGGGTAATCCAATTAACATTTATGAGTAACTAAGATCGCAGACTTGCACGCAAGGAATATCTTCCTGGCGAGAGTCAGGCTTTCAAAGGTGGCAGAGTTAACGACCCTGTCCAATTAGTATCTTTTTTCTAGCCCACAACCATTTTGCAGTCCTATTCGCAATTCGATTTATCCTTTTAATTGCGAGCCTTTGTTAGATAAAAAAGCGTTTAGTCATCCGCTGAAATAAATGTAGTTCCTTCCAGCTCTCCACTATGCTACAAAGATGGGAGATTCTATCGAGAGAGAGAGAACCCTGCTGGGAAAAAAAAGACAGCAAGTGCTATCCTATTTTATACACTGATAAATATCAAAATTACGTTCCAGGGAATTCTTTTGAGGTCTACATATTACATGTCTATATTATATGTTTAGTTTTATATGAAAATAGTTGAATTCTCGTGATAACGTCTTCGCCAAGAAGGTTGCGAGTTTGAGAAATAATTAAGAAGCTTTCAGAAAAAGAGGACTCGGAAAGTGCCATTCATTTCTTTTGCTGAAGTTGGCTAATTGCTTTTCTCGTGGGGAAAACTTCATCTGGCTCTTGCTGCGAGGCTGGTTGGCAGACTGAGACTAATAAGGGCAGTAATCGCGTGTGGGGTTGTTGTCGGCCGGGCGCGAATAAACTAATGCGATGCTCTGGGGCCGTAATCTAGATTAAGTGTGTATGTCCACTCATGTGTAATCCATATCCTCCCCAGCGAAGTACAATATTTATAGCTGGACTGGAAATGCAATATTGGGAAAAAAATGTTGCATCATGGCGCGATGCATCCATTTTTATTTTAATACTAAGGCTTGGGCCAATCCTATCTTAAAAAAGTTGCAAACCTGATTGCTTTTTAAATGACGTGAAGTTAAAAGTAGAAAAATAAGCTAATGGCGCAAAATAATTTCAGGGAAACCTTCGAAATACCTTAAGATTTCTTAAAACTTCCAAAAACCTCTTGAAATCCCATAAAATCTGTAGAAATTTTATCAAATTACATGAAAACTTCTTAAAGTTCTTAAATATTGCTTGAAGTTTTTTAAATTATACGATACCATTTAAAGTCCCTAGATGTCCTTTAAAATCTATTAAAATTATTAGAAATCTCATAAAATTTCACAAAATTCTTTAAACTTCCATAGAATATTTTGTAAAGTATTAAAATCACTTCACTTCTTTTAAAATTCCATAAAGTCATTTAAAATTTTCTGAAACCCTTTGAAACGCCTAAAAATTCCTTAAATTCTCTTAAAACACTCAAAAACCTTTTCAAATCACATAAAATTTCATAAAATACTTCAAAATTGCTTAAAATTCGTTATGATTTCTTAAAACTTGAAATCCAACTTAAAACTCACAAAATTCTCTAAAAATTTATAAAAACCTCTTGGAATTTCTTGACATTTAAAATCTTCTAAAATCCTTAGAAATCTTATCAAATTCCAGGAAATCCTTAAAAATTCTACAAATTATTTTAATAATAAGAAAATCCCTTAAAATTATTAAAATTTCTTGACTTCTCTCATAATTCCTGGAAATTTTATTATAAAATTTAAAATTCCGTAAAGTCCCTTAAAATTCTTTGAAATCTTTTAAAATCCCTTAAAAATCCACAAAAACCATTAAAATCAGAAATCTCTTGAAATCCAAGTTAAAAATCATTGATTTTTTAATTATTAATTTTGTTACGAGTCTAAACTCGAAATACATTGAAAATTTAGGAATTCTAGGAGAATTTTATGGAATGTTATCGTAGAATTTAAAGAATTTACAAAGATTTCGAAGGTTTTCGTGAAATTTTAAGGGTTTTCAAAAAATATTTCGAATTTATAAAAGATTTTGTAATGTTTTTAAGGATTTCATGGAATTTGATGAAATCTTTAATGATTTTAAGAGATTTTAAGAGTTGAAAAATTTCCAGAGGTTTCTTGGAATTTTTATAGATTTTCATGAATTTTAACGTGGATTTCAGAAAATTAATGATTTTGAAAATTCTCGGATTTTTAAGAATTTCATGGAATTTGAATTGTTATCATTGAATTGAAAAGAATCTGAAGAAGTTTCTGAAAATTTTTATAGATTTTCACGAAGTTTAACATAGAATTTAATAGATTAGAGAAATAAAAAATAATAAATCACATAATATTGAAAAAAACGTAAATGCGCATTCGTTCTTGTCATAATAAATAATTGCAACAATTCCGGAACCACTATCTGAGTTCGGAACAACAGAAAAATGGCGCCAACTTTATTTGTAATGTTTTTTCGAACTACAGCCAATAAAAACGTCCTATAAATTAGAAACTGATTACTAGTGGTCCAACCGAATCCAATTTATCACTGTGAGAATCTATAAATACATAAAATTCCAGTCAAACATACATAGTTTTATTTTCAAGCGTCATAAATATCTATCATTCGGTCTTACGTAATGTATTCAAATTCAATACACATCGAATAATGATAATCTACCTGATTAAAATCTCTGTAGCCTCAGTAAAAACCAAACAAGTCTTACGTATTGACAATGGAATTTGGCAGAAGATAAATTTTTGAATAGTAATTGATTGTAAGTAACGACTTACATTTCATTGCCTCATCGACTTAAAGAAAAATCTTTCAATAGGTTTGTCATTTTTTAGTTATTACTACATTCTCTTATATATCTACAAATTCATGAATCTAAATTACGAGAGAGAAAGAGAGAGAGAGAGAGAGAGAGAGAGAGAGAGAGAGAGAGAGAGAGAGAGAGTGAGAGAGAAACCTGATTGGCTTGGATTTTGCCAAAAGAAAAAAAAAGAATTTCTCAATAAAGAGTCTGTTCCAAACGAGTTTTAGGAGGTGGTCTCTTTTATCCCAAGAAGCGATGCGCCAACAAAAAAACTTAGGCTCTAAACAAAGAGTGCCGTTACAAACTCTACGAAGAAATAAGGAGCACATGGTCCTTATTAATCTTCCATGGCAAGACGTAATTTGTGCATCTTGATTGAAATCTCGAATTCGCGCCTGGCCACATGGACTTGTGAGAAATTTTTAAAAGGGACTACTGTTCTGCATTATTTCCATTACTAGATTTTGGTCTCCTCTTTATGAGGCAGGAACTTTTGTCTTTTTGCCAAAAAATCATCAAAATCCCTAATGTGAAAGCGTACTGAAAAAATAATTGTCGAAAATTAAGATTCCCCCAGAAAAACAAAATGTTTTCAATTTACTGAATTCATATATTTTGAATAGAAATATAAATAGAACTTTTAAAAAATAGAGTCCATGATTGTGAGGTCATTTTAAGTCATTTTAGAAAAATTAGATCTGATTGCAAATGATTCTGTATGATTTCGTGTGATTGAAAGTGATTTCAGGTGCTTACAGGTGACTTTAGATGGCATTAAATTATTTATGAGTGATTAGGGAATTGTAACTAATTTTTAACTGATTGCAAGTGATTTCAGATTATTACAGGTGATTTAAAATAATTTAAAATCATTTATAATGATTTCTGGTGATTCAAAGTAATTTATGATTATTTCTGAGAGACTACAAGTGATGGAAAGTGACTTCAGATGATTGCAGACTGATTTTATGTGATTTTGGATCATTTCTGAATGATTTAAAACAACTTCAGATACTTTAGAATGATTTGAGGTGATTGTAGGTGATTTTAGATGATTTAAAATTATTTCTGATGATTTCGAGTAGTTGAAAATGATTTAAGGTGATTTTAGGTGATTTAAGATTACTTAAAATTATTTTTTATGATTTCGAGTGATTTAGGATGACTTCGAGCGATTTCTAGTGACTTCAGATGATTGCAGACTGATTTTATGTGATTTTGGATCATTTCTGAGTGATTTAAAACAACTTCAGATACTTTAGAATTATTTGAGGAGATTTTAGGTGATTTTAGATGATTTAAAATTATTTCTGATGATTTCGAGTAATTGAAAATGATTTAAGGTGATTGTAGGTGATTTTAGATGATTTAAAATTATTTCTGATGATTTCGAGTATTTGAAAATGATTTAAGGTGATTTTAGGTGATTTAAGATGATATAAAATTATTTTTGATGATTTCGAGTGATTTAAGATGACTTCGAGCGATTTCTAGTGACTTCAGATGATTGCAGACTGATTTTATATGATTTTATGTGATTTCGGATAATTTCTGATTGATTTAAAACAACCTCAGATACATGAAAATATTTTGAGGTGATTGAAGATGATTTTAGATGATTTATAATTATTCCTGATGATTTCGAGTGATCAGAACTGATTTATGATTATTTTTGAGAGATTACGAGGGATAAAGAGTGATTTCAGTAATTAATAGTGATTTTACATGATTTTAAGTGATTTCGCATAATTTCTGAGTGATTTAAAACAACTTCAGATACTTTAAAATGATTTGAGGTGATTTTAGATGATTTGAAATTATTTCTGATGATTTCGAGTGATTGAAAATGATTTTAGGTGATTTTAAGTGATTTCAGATAATTACAAATTATTTCTGATGATTTCCATTGATCAAAACTGATTTATGGTGATTTCTGAGAGATTACAAGTAATGGAAAGTGATTGCAGTAATTAATATTGGGAAAATGATTTTACTTGATTACAGATGATTTTAAGTGATTTCTGAGTGATTTAAAGTGATTCACGGTGATTACAAATGATTCCAGGTGATTCTTGGGAATTACAAGTAATTTAAGATGAGTGCAGGTGATTTTAGATAATTCAAAATAATTTCTAATGATTTCTGAGTGGGTGTAAATAATTTAAGGTCATTGTAAGTCATTTCAGAGAGATTAGATCTGATTGCAAATGATTCTGTATGATTTCGTGTGATTGGAAGTGATTTGAGGTGATTACAGGTAATTTTAAATGGCATTAAATGATTTATAATGATTTATGAGTGATTAGGGGATTGTAACCAATTTTTGACTGATTACAAGTGATTTCAGCTAATTACAAATTACTTTAGATGATTTCGAATGATTGGAAGTGATTTATTTGAGATAATTGCATAGTGATTGCACGTGAATTAACGTGATTTCAAATTATTTCTTAGCGATTTCAACCTCTTCAGATAATTGAAAATAAGTTCAGTTAATTACAGGTGATTTTATGTGGATTTAAATGATTTCTGACGATTTATGAGTGATTACAAGTGATTTCCGATGATTACAAATTATTTCAGTCGACGTTGAGGCATTTGAAGTAATTTCAGGTGAATACAGCTTTTTTAGATAATTTAAAATAATTTCTGAGTAATCGTAAGTAATTCCAGGTGATTTTTGAGTTCTACAACTGATTTCAGATGTTCTCTGAATTGCTGAAAGATATTTCAGGTGATTACTAGTGATTTTAAATAAATCGTTTTGAATTTACTAAATTTAATTATTCATTAGAGATATAAATAGATTTTTTTAAAAAATAGAGTCAATGTCAGTTCATCAGTTATGACACAAAGGTCATTGTGAAGACGTGTAAAGAATGTTGTGAAGTGTTTGCCCATGTCGTCAGGTAGTTCATAGGCGGCCTACGTCAATTCACCTGTTTGTATAAACTTCCACCTCAGATAGATGAGATTGGAGGAGACTCGTCCACGCAACTCCCAAATTTAATTCTGAGGCCCGAAGCTGCGTTCGATTATTCTCTCAAACTCATAACGGGAGTTCACCTCGGTCTTGAGAACCGCCCAAGGCAATTTGCGAGATATTAATAATAAATTAATTCCTACGCCCACGTTATCTGTATCCCTCCTGGGGAAGAGTTTGCACTTCCATATAGGCAAAACTCCTCGGTGCTCAGACCACATTTCTGTCGAAAAACAAACATCCTTCTTTACTAGCTATAGGAATTTATTAATTAAACAACATTTCTCCGGATTATTTTTAAGGAATTAATTTATTTAAATGAAACAAATTCCTTGCTTCTTTCCAGGTGAATGCGGCACGAATATAGAGTGACTGTAGATGATTGCCGACGATTAGAAGTGATTTTAGAGGACTGTAAGTGATTTCTGGTGATTGCAATCAATTTAAGTTGATTGCAAGAGATTACAAATGAATCGAAGCGATTACGGGGGATTCAAAGTGATTTCAGATAATTTCTAAGTGATTACGAATTATTTTCAGTGATTGCAGTGATTTACGTTGATTTCAGATGATTTCGGGTGATTGCAGCTGATTCTAGATAATTGGAGAGTTTCTGCAGATGACGGGATAATTTCTGGGTGATTTCAAGCAATAGGTGATTTTACAGGTGATTTTAGGTGATTATAAATGATTTATGATGATTTCTGAGTGATTTTGTATAATTTTAAATGACTTCTGATGATTCCTGACTGATTTTACTTAATTTTTGGGGATAGTAAGTGATTTGAGGTGATTGCAGGGGATTTTAGATAATTATAATCCATTCTAATGATTTCTGTGTGATTGTAAGTGACTTCAAGTGATTTCAAGTGATTGCAAATGATTTCAGATGATTCTGAGAGATTACAAATGTCTATGATGTTCCCTGAGTTATAGAAAGAGATTTCAAGTGATTACAAGTGATTTTAGATGATTGCATCTGATTTTTTGTGATTTTAAATGATTTCAAATGATTTTCAGACCCCCTAAATTCCCTCCAAAGTTTAAACATAAAAAACAATACTTAAATGCTCTACATTTCAATCATTTCGATGTATATTCTTTGAGGAAACGGATGTAGATAATGTTCCAAATAAAAACTGCTTGTTACCATATTTTTGAAATTTAAACGATACAAGCAGTCGTCTTGATCGAGGATTATCTCGTTTGCAATACTGGCTTCGCCGGTCGTTTCGTTTCAAGCCGGAAACAACTTTTGCAAAAGTTGAGAAAAAAAAGAAATTTTTTCAAACAGCTCGATCTCACCTTAGCAGTAAATAATAACAAGATTATATGAGAATTTCCTGCAGGAATTTAATATCTCGAAAAACTAAAAGAAGCAATATAATTATAATACACAATGTAGTGTATATTATAATGTATGATATTTTGTAGCTGTGTGAATAAGCTTATTATAAAATGTCTCGTCTCATGCCCTAGACGTCGCCGAAGAACCTGCCCTTGATGATATTCGGCGAGCTTTTAACGAGGTTCAATTTTAATTAACCGCAACAAGATATTCTCCAATATTAAGCAATAATTTTTGTAATGTTATTTTCTACAATAATTAGTTTCAGGTCTTGTTTCCGCGCTAATTTCTAGTTAGTCGGCGACGAAATCGAATCATCTGAAATATTGTAAGATAGATACACGCGATGAGGCGAAAATGGGCAAAAAGAGGCAGATTAAAGTGGTTACAAAGTGTGGCGAGAAATAAGTGGATATAAGCTTGTCAATTTAAGACGCCAAAGATATTGGATGGAGGCCAATTTATAATAAGTTAATAAATCATCGAAAATCATTGGAAATTACAAGAAATAAGTTGCAATTATTTAAATCATTAAAATCACTGGTAATCACCTGAAATATTTTTCATCAATTCAGAAAACATCTGAAATCAGTTGTAGAACTCAAAAATCATCTGAAATCATTTGTAATTACCTGCAAATCATTTGTAGTCAATCATAAATAATTTAAAATCACCTGGAATTACTTGCGATTACTCAGAAATTATTTTAAATTATCTAAAAAACATGTATTCACCTGAAATTACTTCAAATTCCTCAACGTCGACTGAAATAGTTTGTAATCATCGGAAATCACTTGTAATCACTCATAAATCGTCAGAAATCATTTAAATCCACATAAAATCACCTGTAATTAACTGAAATTATTTTCAATTATCTGAAGAAGTTGAAATCGCTAAGAAATAATTTGAAATCACGTTAATTCACGCGCAATCACTATGCAATTATCTCAAATCACTTCCAATCATTCGAAATCATCTAAAGTAATTTGTAATTCGCTGAAATCACTTGTAATCTGTCCAAAATTGGTTACAATCCCCTAATCACTCATAAATCATTATAAATCATTTAATGCCATTTAAAATTACCTGTAATCATCTCAAATCACTTCCAATCACACGAAATCATACAAAATCATTTGCAATCAGATCTAATATCTCTGAAATGACTTACAATGACCTTAAATTATTTACACCCACTCAGAAATCATCAGAAATTATTTTGAATTATCTAAAATCACCTGCCCTCATCTTAAATTACTTGTAATTCCCAAGAATCACCTGGAATCATTTGTAATCACCGTGAATCACTTTAAATCACTCAGAAATCACTTAAAATCATCTGTAATCAAGTAAAATCATTTTCCCAATATTAATTATTGCAATCACTTTCCATTACTTGTAATCTCTCAGAAATCACCATAAATAAGTTTTGATCAATGGAAATCATCAGAAATAATTTGTAATTATCTGAAATCACTTAAAATCACCTAAAATCATTTTCAATCACTCGAAATCTTCAGAAATAATTTAAAATCATCTGAAATCACCTCAAATCATTTTAAAGTATCTGAAGTTGTTTTAAATCACTCAGAAATTATGCGAAATCACTTAAAATCATGTAAAATCAGTATTAATTACTGCAATCACTCTTTATCACTCGTAATCTCTCAAAAATAATCATAAATCAGTTTTGATCACTCGAAATCATCAGGAATAATTATAAATCATCTAAAATCATCTTCAATCACCTCAAAACATTTTCATGTATCTGAGGTTGTTTTAGATCAATCAGAAATTATCCGAAATCACATAAAATCATATAAAATCAGTCTGCAATCATCTGAAGTCACTAGAAATCGCTCGAAGTCATCTTAATCACTCGAAATCATCAAAAATAATTTTAAGTAATCTTAAATCACCTAAAATCCCCTCAAATCATTCTACAGTATCTGAAGTTGTTTTAAATCACTCAGAAATGATCGAAATCACTTAAAATCATATACAATCATTCTGCAATCATCTAAAATCACTAGAAATCGCTCGAAGTCATCTTAAATCACTATTAATTACTGCAATCACTTTCCATCACTTGTAATTTGTCAGAAATGATCATAAATTAGTTTTAATCACTCGAAATCATCAGAAATAATTTTAAATCAACTAGAATCACCTACAATCACCTCAAATCGTTTTCAAGTATGTTTAGTTGCTTAAGATGACTTAGAAATGATCCGAAATCACCTAAAATCATAAAAAACCACTCTGCAATCATCTAAAATCATTGGAAATCATCAGAAATAATTTTAAATCATCTAAAATCACCTTAAATTATTTTAAAGTATCTGAAGTTGTTTTCAATCACTCAGAAATGATCAGAAATCACTTTTAATCACCAGAAATAATTACAAACGATTTAAAATTATTTTAAATAACCTGTAATAATCTGAAATCATTTGCAATCCCCAAAAATCATGTAAAATCATTTGCAATCAACTGAAATTACTTATAATCACTCAAAAATAATTAAAAATCACCTAAAATTATTTACAATCACTCACAAATCATCAGAAGTTATTCGAAACAATGACAAATCCCATTAAAATAAGACGAAAGAAAATAACCTGAATTATAATATCCCAAGGTCAAGTATAGGACAATTCCCAGGTATGGGACCCAACAGCGTAACTGCTAAGAATGTCACAAGGCCCAAAGATAAGTCTAAAAAATAAGGCCCGAAATCGTAAGATCCAGTAACTTCCACAAAAGTTAGACCAAAAATCTTACGAGCCAAATAATAAGGCCCAAAGTTCTAAGTCTTAAAGATATTATATAAGGCCCGTGATCCATAGGAACCAAAATATAAGGCCCAAAGCGATAACCGGAAATAGAAATCAAAAATTTAAAAATAGATAATCTCTATCTCGATCAGAAATAAATAAAAAAGAATGCAGAACCGATAAAATTGACTGAGTGATTTCAAAAGAGACTTTTCAATCTGAACAATCGTCGATCTCGAAGGATAAGAAACAGAAACCTAGCATTACAAACTAGTGCAATAAAGTAGTAAGTCCCTACATACGTGCACGAGCACCGTGAAATATTACTCTCTCACCACCTCCTCCTTCGACTCGAGACAAATTATGTTAGCGTACTGATAATTGCAGGTGTTTATATCGCAGTCGTATCGTTGTACATTAGTTTTGCAAAAAAAAAAGGGAGGAAAAGGTCTAACTTGATTTCAATCGGATCTTATTTCGATTGATTTCTTACGTGAGGTCTCGCGTATCTTGGCTCTTCTTATTTTTAAATTTCTATTTTATCGATGCTCGATTTTATGGGTAGTTGATTTAGTAATTGATTCGGCTGGTAAAAAGTATTGTGTAAAAATTAAATTGCGTCCTTGCCACTCTATTGGGAATAATTGGCATGAACATACTCAGTATTGAGAATCAGCGGGCTTATTCATTTAGTACCAATTGTCTTTTTTTTTTTTGTACTATTTCCAACTGAAAATAATTGGATAATGATACGATAAATAAACGTGACTAGAGGTGGATACATTTTTTCTCAAGCCGATCAATTTTCTCAAGGTTTTATTTTTCAGTTGCGAAGCTGCTCTGATGAATCTAAACTTCATTGAAGAGATTGTATGCCATATTTTGGAGATTGTATTCTGAGAATTTATTTGCTGAAGGTTTCCATTGAGCGTCACGAAGGATTTTTGTTAATCTCTTTATTAGAAAAAAATCCCACTGGTGTGTCAAGAATCTGGACCATGTGACATACGCCCTTATTGACTGTCGACAAGGGAGGCGTAGCATCTCTCGTTAATATACATATTCTAGATGAAAAAATAAATTGCAAAACAAATACCGCTGCATTGATGTCAGACCTCCTTTATTGTGCCTAAAGCTCAAACTAACAAAGAAGCAATGAAGGGTGAAAAAGAGAGGAAGATGACTGAGCTAAACACTGCATCTCGGTCCAATGACGTCAGGGTGGGTCATCCCGATTGCCTGAGGACACGACTGAGTAGCAGCTGAGTTACTCAGGTTGAGGGATTTTTCAAAACGGAAATAAAGAGTGACATCATGAACCGGTCAGTGATCAGCTTCTATTGGTCGATTGCTTCAAGTTCTGGGAGATTCGTTACTGGCGTCGCGTCGTTGTACAGCAAGATAGCAATCTCAAATCCTTTTTTTATCGCACGAGCGCATATTGCCCGCGGGACGATGACTAAACGTGGGAAGAGTATATTCCCGACCGACCAACATAGCCCTGTTGTTTCTCCTTTCAAGCTGTTTGGACTCGCCACTTTAAAGAATCTTCAAAAATATCGATGACAAAAAAAGAGGATCAAAAAAGCGTCACAGTGTTCGATAAACTGTGTATCTATTATTAGGGCATTAGGAGAACTTGTGAAGATGATAAACAACCCCTAGCTAGAGATGCTTATCAACAACTTTTATAAACTTTATGAATTTCATGAACTCGTAATGAACTGTTAATGAACAACCCGTGGAAAAAAATTAAGGAAAACTTTTAGCAAGCTTTAGAAATGCTTACTGAATAACCCACAGCAAAGATCAATGAACAACCCCTAGAAAAGATTCCCCTAGCTCAACAACAACTTTTAGAAACCCCTAGATACTCTAAGAGTATCAGGGGTATAACAGCTTTCAGCTACAGTCAGTAACAATTCTTAACAACCCCAAGGATCACTCAATAAACAACCCCTGTAAAGCACAATAACAACACTTAAAAACTTGTAGAAACTCGATAGACAACAGATTTTAGCAGCAGTTAGTAACAATTCTTAATAACAACAACTTTTAGCAGCCTCTACAAACTCTATAATAACAGCATTTATCAACAGTTACAAACAATTCTTAACAACCCCAGGAGACGCTCAATAAACAACCCCTGTGAACGCTCAAAAACAACTTTTAGCAGCAACTATAAAAGCTTTAAATAATAGCTTTGAGCCATATTCAGTACCATTTTTTAGCAATCTTATGCAACGCTCAATAAACAGCCCCTAGAAACTATCAATAAACAACCCCTATGAACGCTCAACAACAACTTTTAGCAACCTCTGCAAACTCTATAATAACAGTTTTTAGAAATAGTTAGTAACGATTCTTAACAACCCCAGGAAACGCTCAATAAACAACCCCTATGAACGCTCAAAAACAACATCTAGCAGCCACTATAAAAGCTCTAAATAATGTTTCTGAGCAACATTCAGTAACGATTTATAGCCATTCTAAGCAATACTCAATGAACAACTTATAGAAACGCTCAATAAACAACCCCTAAAACTCTCAACAAGAATATTGGTTCACGCAACCAATATAATATCTGAAAAACAACTTTGAGCTACTTTCTGTAATGCTCAATGATCAAACTACAGCATGGTTCAGTTAAAAATCTCCAGAAAATATGAATGAACAACCTTCAGAAACCTGTAGCTGACTCTTAATAAACAACCCCTGGGGATATTTAAAAACAACTTCTAGAAAATTATAAAAACTTTCAAAACAACATATTTTAGCAGCAGTTAGTAAAAAAGCTTAGAAATCCTTAGAAATACACAATAACAACGCTCAAAAAGAACTTTGAGCAACTTTTAGAAATTATCAATGAACAACTCAAAGCTAAGCTCAATAAACAACCCCTACAATCGCTGAAGAACAACTTTGAGCATCCTCGAGTAGTAATGAATGCATATCCTATAGCAATCTTAATAAAGAAATCCTAAAGAGACTCAATAACAATCTTCGGAAATCCTAAATAACAATAAACAATAAATAAACAATAAACAACCTCTATAAATGCTTAACAACAGTTTTGAGTAACTTAGCAACGCTCAATGAACAACCTACAGAATCTCTCAATTTATAAACTCCAGAAACGTTAAATGACAACTTTAGGAACCGTGTGCAACGCTCAATTAACAACCAATACGAAAGTTGAATAAACAACCCCTAAAAACGCTCAAAACAACTTTTAGCAAACTTTACAAATCCTCAAAACAAAAGATTTTAGCAGTCTGCTAACATTGTTCTTTGAACGTTACGAAAAGTTAATATTCAGAGTTTTTACGAGACTTAAAAGATGTTGTTGAGCGTTTTTAGGGGTTGTTTATTGAGGTTTGTTATGGGTTGTTCATTGAGCATTTCTAAATGTTTCTAATTGTTATTCAACGCTTTTGGCAGTAGTTACTAAAAGTCGCTAAAAATTCGTGATGAGCGTTTCTAGGGGTTGTTTATTGAGCGTTTTTAGGGGTTGTTCATTGACCATTGCTTAATATTGCTAAAAAATGTTACTGAATATAGCTCAAAGCTATTATTTAGAGCTTTTCTAGTGGCTGCTAAAAGTTATTTTTGAGCATTCATAGGGGTTGTTTATTGAGCGTTTCCTGGGGTTGTTAAGAACTGTTAGAAACTGTTGCTAAAAGCTGTTATTATAGAGTTAGTAGGGGCTTCTAAAAGTTGTTATTGAGCGTTCATAGGGGTTGTGCATTGACCCTTACTCCAGATTGCTCAAAAATGTTACTGAATGTTGCTCAGAAACATTATTTAGAACTTTTATAGTGGCTGCTAGATGTTGTTTTTGAGCGTTCATAGGGGTTGTTTATTGAGCGTTTCCTGGAGTTGTTAAGAATTGTTACTAACTATTTCTAAAAACTGTTATTATAGAGTTTGCAGGGGTTCCTAAAGGTTGTTGAGCGTTCATAGGGGTTGTTTATTGAGCGTTTCTAGGGGTTGTTCATTGAACGATGCTCAAAATTGCTAAAAAATGTTACTGAATATTGCTCAAAGCTATTATTTAAAGCTTTTATAGTGGCTGCTAAAGTTGTTCTTGAGCGTTCATAGGGGTTGTTTATTGAGCGTTTCCTGGGGTTGTTAAGAATCGTTACTAACTGTTTCTAAAAACTGTTATTACACAGATTGTAGGGGCTGATAAATGTTGTTGTTGAGCGTGCATAGGGGTTGTTTATTGATCGTTTCTCGGGGTTGTTCATTGAGCGTTGCTCAAGATTTCCAAAAAAATGTTACTAAATATTGCTCAAAGCTATTATTTAAAGCTTTTATACTGGCTGCTAAAAGTTGTTCTTGAGCGTTCATGGGGGTTGTTAAGAATTGTTTCCGTTGGTAAAATCTGTTATTATAGAGTTTGTAGGGACTGCCAAAAGTTGCTGAGTGTTTCTAGAGTTACCTTGTTTATTGAGAGTTTCAAGGCCTTATTTATCGAACCTCTCCGAGCCTTTGCCTGTAATTACCGCATCGGAATATATTTCACTGAACATACAGATAATGGAAGATAATTTTTGATTAATTATTTGCAACTGTAATTAAAGGAATACATCTTCCGGACAAAGTTACATCTTCCGCTAGTTTCTCGGTCCGTTGACCGAAACACAACATGCAAAGTACCTGAGGTCGGTATGAATATGGCGGATGCGGGAGGAGGACGAGACTTGTGGGAAGAGTGCTGCTCGTGGAAGAGTAAATTGCGATTTTATTATAATCGTGTCGGGCTCGTCTTCGTCTGAGCATTTCCCCCTTAAAAGACAAGCGAGAGGTCCTTGCCTTCTCAATGAGAGCCAATCCGAGATCCAACTCGGTTCCGTTAGCGAGACTTTTTCGAGGGCCGTGAACCTGAACTGGAGACGCCCTGTTGGTACAGGTGCCTCGTGGGTCTCGATTATTGACTTGATATATATTACGTCGATTGCCTTTCTTTTTCTACTCATTCTAACTTCTAAGATTAAAAATTTGATCGGTCATCGACTTTTGAGTGCTGTCAAATATCCTTACATCAAAGATAACGTTTTTCGCGGTACCCGTGACCAACTTGTTAAAATATCTTTGAACAAATTTATTCAAGCGCTTTGAAAATCATCATAACGACAATACTGTTATTTCAGTCACTCTGAACTGGACTAAACATCAAATTAATTCAACCTAAGTGGCACTTTGGAATTTCCACCTATGAAATATGACCGAATCTACATTTTACATTCAAATCTTTTTCGAGAACATCATTCTAAGATTGGTAATGTGTCCGAAACAATGCATAATACATTTCACGTATTGCTAAAAAAATTTGCAAGCTTCTGCTACAATATCGTTACTTTGCCTTTTTTTTCACGCTCAAAAAGAACGTGCCTGGTATGTTTTTTGCGAAATCGTCTTTAGCTTCACTGTTGGAAGCCAATATGTCACCAAAAATCAGAAAGGTTGACGCTGCCACTCCCCTTAACAGATTTGAAAAAAAAAAAAAGAGTTAAGCTACTTAATACGTAACAGACAGACATTCTTTTATATATTGAAGTCTAGGGTTTCAAATAAGTTTATATCTACTTATTTATGATACACAATATATTATAGGAGGATGGCAATTATGCAAAAGCGTAAGTAGAGACATAAGTGTCTAATAACTTGAAGAAGAAGAATATGAATTAAGTTCCTTGGTGGACAATAACTTTGCTGAGGTCGTTTAGCTCCACGAGATTTATAAAGATTCAATTCAAGATGTCAATTCTTACTCTATAATTAACTACTGGTTCACGAGTCAAGTAACATTAGAAATAATTATCTCTTGTGTTAGAATTCTGTTATGAGTAAGAGTTTTACATCATCTTGGTTTCTAGGTCGGTAAAAGACTCCAAGATGTTTTCAGTCGAATAACACATTTTGCAATCTTCTATATTTTATGTTGTGGGACAAATTAATACGCTAATTGTGACGGAATAATTTGCAAACTTTTGTAACAGTGGCTCAAAATGCCTCTTTTGAAAGAGTACCTCAAAATTCCTCTTTTTATCAGTGGCTCAAAATGCCTCTTTTTTGACATTAGTTCAAAATGCCTCTTTTTTAACAGTGGCCCAAAATTCATTTTTGTTATCAGTGCCTCAAAATACCTCTTTTGAAAGAGTACCTCAAAATTCCTCTTCTATAAGAGTGGCCCAAAATTCACCTCTGTTATGAGTGGTTCAAAATGCCTCTTTTGTAACAGTGGCCCAAAATTCATTTTTGTTATCAGTGGCTCAAAATGCCTCTTCTTTGACATTAGCTCAAAATTCCTCTTTTTTAACAGTGGATCAAAATGCTTCTTTTGTAACAGGGGCTCAAAATGCCTCTTTTGTACAGTGGCTCAAAATGCCTCTTTTTTAACAGTGGCTCAAAATGCCTCTTTTATAAGAGTGGCCCAAAATTCACCTCTGTTATGAGTGGTTCAAAATGCCTCTTTTGTAACAGTGGCCCAAAATTCATTTTTGTTATCAGTGGCTCAAAATGCCTCTTTTTTGACATTAGCTCAAAATGCCTCTTTTGCAAGAGTGGATCAAAATGCCTCTTTTTATCAGTGGCTCAAAATGCTTCTTTTTTGACATTAGCTCAAAATGCCTCTTTTGTAACAGTGTCCCAAAATTCATTTTTGTTATCAGTGGCTCAAAATGCCTCTTTTTTGACATTAGCTCAAAATTCCTCTTTTTTAACAGTTGCTCAAAATGCCTCTTTTGAAAGAGTACCTCAAAATGCCTCTTTTTATCAGTGGCTCAAAATGCTTCTTTTTTAGCATTAACTCAAAATGCTTCTTTTTATCAGTGGCTCAAAATGCCTCTTTTTTGACATTAGCTCAAAATGCCTCTTTTGTAACAGTGGCCCAAAATTCATTTTTGTTATCAGTGGTTCAAAATGCCTCTTTTTTGACATTAGCTCAAAATGCCTCTTTTGCAAGAGTGGATCAAAATGCCTCTTTTTATCAGTGGCTCAAAATGCTTCTTTTTTGACATTAGCTCAAAATTCCTCTTTTTTAACAGTGGCTCAAATGCCTCTTTTGCAAGAGTGAATCAAAATGCTTCTTTTGTAACAGTGGCTCAAAATGCCTCTGTTGAAAGAGTACCTCAAAATGCCTCTTTTTATCAGTGGCTAAAATGCCTCTTTTTTGACATTAGCTCAAAATGCCTCTTTTGCAAGAGTGGATCAAAATGCCTCTTTTGTAACAGTGTCCCAAAATTCATTTTTGTTATCAGTGGCTCAAAATGCCTCTTTTTTGACATTAGCTCAAAATTCCTCTTTTTTAACAGTTGCTCAAAATGCCTCTTTGGCAAGAGTACCTCAAAATGCCTCTTTTTATCAGTGGCTCAAAATGCTTCTTTTTTAGCATTAACTCAAAATGCCTCTTTTTATCAGTGGCTCAAAATTCCTCTTTTATAAGAATGGCCTAAAATTCATCTCAGTTCTGAGTGGTTCAAAATGCCTCTTTTGTAACAGTGGACCAAAATTCATTTCAGTTATCAGTGGCTCAAAATGCCTCTTTTTTAATAGTAGCTCAAAATGCCTCTTTTTTAACAGTGGCTCAAAATTCCTCCTTTGTAAAAGTGGCTCAAAATACCTCATCTGTAATAGAGGCTCAAAATAAATTTTTGATAATAGGATCTCAAAATACCTCTCTGATAAATTTAGAACCACTGTTACAGAAAATTAACTTTGAATAACTGTTACGGCAAGAGAGGTATTTTGATCCATTTCTATGAAAGGGAGCAGTATTCTCATTAATTTATTGAAACGTAATTCAATTTGTATTACGAAGCTTTAGTTTCAATTAACGAAAATTACTTAATGGATGAACCTGAAAAAATAACGGGAACTGCATTTGGAATATTTCGAATCTTGATACTCATCATCTGTTTCTTTTGATCGACATAAAAAGATAAATGATTATATCTATTGCAGTCATCGATTACTAGCTCAAGCATCAAGATTAGGTTGCATCATCAACTTAGGATCAAACACTGTTTCGGAAGCCGAAATCACAATGAACCGCTGACCCAAATAAAGCAATTTACTCTCAGTGGCTTCTATCACGAGAGAAGTGCTAATGGATCTTGGACATGATTTTAACGCGAGATGCATCAGCGGTAAGAGAATCAAACGGTTCATTTAAAATTAGAGTCTGCTTTCCTGTCAAATTACTGGTTTCGAAAAACCATTACAAAAAGTTCATAATCCTTGATTGTTACGTAACTTCCTCGAATTCCCTAAAATCACCTGAAACCTCTTCCAATTCTCTACAATCTTTTGTTTTTCCAGGTTTCCAGATTAGGACCACATTTGAACTAAGGAAAACTTGCCAGGACCCCATCAGGACCTCATTAGGAGCCAAATTTCTGCAAGGACTCTGGTATTGCATCCAGCAGAAAATATTTAATTCTCCAAAGCGAAAGAAGTAACAACGATCTTGAAGATCTCTGCTTGAAGTAATCCGATCTTCGTTTTTGTCGACGTGCGGTCTTCCATCTAATAAATGAAGTTTTTTTTTCGAAGATACCGTTAAGTTCGACGCGAGAACTCGCAGCACACATTGACCCGTATATCGTCGCTATTACGATTACGGTTGTACTCACATCGAAGCATGTTGAGCCAATTTAATTTGTCAGAAAGTAGGGATACAAGCTTTTCAAGAATGTATTAGTGCAACCTCTATAAACCAATACAAGAAGTTCTGTTGTCCTGGCCAAGGTTGAACGAAGGCTGACATTCCTCGTCATACCCCGGAATGTCTTCTCGACTCGTTCCGCCATACACATTTGATTCGTTTCGCCTCTGTGTGTTTCATACTGTTTCATACTGTTTTATACTGTTTCATCGACCACCTTACACCGTCAGCGGTCTTCTGTGCCGTTACATTTTCATTATGATCCGAATCTGCTTCGTCCGAAACAGATTGATACACTCACTTTGCCTCGCCACATGCTAATCGCGCCGTAATTATTTTACGGTATTTCGCACTTAACAATCGTATTTTTTATGCACGCTGATGGAAGCAATAATTAAATTGCCAGTCACGCGACGCTTCTCGATATTTTGATAATGACTTTAATGCCAAGTTTTTCAGTTTCCCTTCTGATGATAAGAATTAAAAGTTGTCGACCAAAAAATTACTAAATCCGGAAGCGTGAATCTTCAGCAAATTTTGTTTTAACGAATTTTTATTTTAAGGAAATGTGTGTGATTGAATAGCAATTTTCGATTACATTTATTTATTAGAATTGTTAATTTACCTTATTCTAAGGGAGTTCTAAGAGAGGCTCAAAATACCTGTTTTATTTCAGTGCCTCAAAATGCTTCCTTTATAACGGTGGCTCAAAATGCCTCTATTGTTACAGTGTCTCAAATTGCCTCCTTGGTAAAAGTGGCTCAAAATGTCTCTATTCTAAGAGTGGCTCCAAATACTTCTTTTGTATCCGTGGCTCAAAATGCCTCTATTGTTTCAGTGGCTCAAAATGCCTCTGTTCTAAGAGTGGCTTGAATATCTCTTTTGTAGCAGTAGCTCAAAATGCCTCTTTTGTAAGAGTGGTCCAAAATTAATCTTTCGTATCTGTGACTCAAAATTTCTCTTTTGTAAAAGTGTCTTAAAATGCCTTTTTGTAAGAGTGGCGCAAAATTGACCTCTGTTTACAGTGGCTCAAAATGCCTCTTTTGTATCCGTGGCTCAAAATGCCTTTATTGTTTCAGTGTCTCAAAATGCCTCTTTTGTAAGAGTGGCCCAAAATTCATCTCTGCTATCAGTGTCTCAAAATGCCTCTTCTGTGAAAGTGGCTCAAAATGCCTCTTTTGAAAGAGTACCTCAAAATTCCTCTTTTATAAGAGTGGCCCAAAATTCACCTCTGTTATGAGTGGTTCAAAATGCCTCTTTTGTAACATTGGCTCAAAATGCCTCTTTTGTAAGAGTGGCCCAAAATTCATCTCTGCTATCAGTGTCTCAAAATGCCTCTTCTGTGAAAGTGGCTCAAAATGCCTCTATTTTTACAGTGTCTCAAAATGCCTCTATTGTTTCAGTGGCTCAAAATGCCTCTATTGTTACAGTGGCTCAAAATATCTCTGTTCTAAGAGTGGCTCAAAATACCTCTTTTGTATCCGTGGATCAAAATGCTTCTATTGTAGCTGTGGCTCAAAATGCCTCTTTTGTAACAGTGGCCCAAAATTCATTTTTGTTATTAGTGGCTCAAAATGCCTCTTTTTTGATATTAGCTCAAAATGCCTCTTTTTTAACAGTGTCTCAAAATGCATTTTTGTAAGAGTGGCGCAAAATTGACCTCTGTTTACAGTGGCTCAAAATGCCTTTATTGTTTCAGTGTCTCAAAATGCCTCTTTTGTAAGAGTGGCCCAAAATTCATCTCTGCTATCAGTGTCTCAAAAGGCCTCATCTGTGAAAGTGGCTCAAAATGCCTCTATTTTTACAGTGTCTCAAAATGCCTCTATTGTTTCAGTGGCTCAAAATGCCTCTATTGTTACAGTGGCTCAAAATATCTCTGTTCTAAGAGTGGCTCAAAAAACCTCTTTTGTATCCGTGGCTCAAAATGCCTCTTTTGTATCCGTGGCTCAAAATGCCTCTTTTGAATCCGTGGCTCAAAATGCCTTTATTGTTTCAGTGTCTCAAACTGCCTCTTTTGTAAGAGTGGCCCAAAATTCATCTCTGCTATCAGTGTCTCAAAACGCCTCTTCTGTGAAAGTGGCTCAAAAAGCCTCTATGTTACAGTGGCTCAAAATGCCTCTATTGTTTCAGTGGCTCAAAATGCCTCTATTGTTTCAGTGGCTCAAAATGCCTCTTTACTGACAGTGGCTCAAAATGCCTCCTTTATAACGGTGGCTCTAAATGCCTCCTTTGTAATAGTGGCTCAAATTGCCTCTATTTTTACAGTGGCTCAAAATGCCTCTGTTCTAAGAGTGGCTCGAATAGCTCTTTTGTAGCAGTAGCTCAAAATGTCTCTTTTGTAAGAGTGTTCCAAAATTCATCTTTGTTATCAGTGGCTCAAAATGCCTCTATTGCTATAGTGGCTCAAAATACCTCTATTTTAAGAGTGACTCAAAATAACTCCTTTGTTGCAGTGGCTCAAAATTCCTCTTTTGTAACAGTGGCTCAAAATACCTCTATTTTAAGAATAGCTCAAAAAACTCTTTTGTAACAGTGATTCAAAATGCCTCTTTTCTGACAGTGGCTCAAAATCCCTCTTTTGTAAGAGTGGTCAAAAATTAATCTTTGGTATCTGTGACTCAAAATTCCTCTTTTGTGAAATTGGCTCAAACTTCCTCTCTTACAACAGTAGCTCAAAATACCTCATTTGTAACAGTGGCTCAAAGTGCCTCTATTATAACAGTAGCTCAAAATGCCTGTTTTATAAGAGTGGCCCAAAATTGTCCTCTGTGATCAGTGGCTCAAAATTCATCTTTTGTAACAGTGACTCAAAATACCCCTTTGCAACAATATCTCAAAATTCCTCTTTTCCAACAATAGCCTAAAATGACTCTTTTGTAAAAATAGCTTAAAACGTCTCTTCCATAAAAGTGGTTCCGACTGCTCGTTATTTTTCAAGGTTCATCCATTAAATAGCTCCTATCATCTCAAACCAAAGCTTTTAGTATCGCCAATTGAATCACGTTTGAATCTAATACGGATAATAAAGACGATTCTAAAAATGGGCAATGATGTTACAAGGACAGAGATATTAAATTAATGAAAATAATGGATCTTGACCTGAGGTTCAAGCCTTAGGTAAAATTTCGTGATTAATCAGCAAAAAAAGATGAGGTAAGCGAAAGTGATTCTTTCCTAGATTATGAATTGCCTAAAATAGTTTCGTTATCTTTATTAGATTTTGAAAACTATGAGTTCACCACAAAAATTAATTGTGAAACAACAAACAAAAACACAATTATTTATTTTGACTGTTGTGATTAGAGACAATTTATTTTATCCCAAGTTCCTGCTGTATTAATGATATTTACTGAAAAATGACGCCAAATATATCCTTGATCAGGTAATATGATGATGATAGTAATAGAAAAAATTTGCTATTTGCATAACTCAGAGGCTAACATTAAAACGAAAAGTCATCTTGTAATGAGTACACAGTCAGAGAAAGGGAAAAGGTGAGAGAAAGAAGAAGAGAGGGAGCAATGACGGTATGGTTAAGAAGTAAGTTCAAAGTGCGTATGTACACATGATTACAGTTATGCCATTGTTAGCATCGCGTGAGTCTTCTGCTTAGCTTAATTCAAGGTGTTAACATCTTTAACAACAGGCGATCATTAACCGTTGCATGTTTCCAAGTAGTTAAGATTCTAGGCAATGTCACGTCCTTAGGAAGGTAAAATGTGGACGATTAATTTAAAATGTGGGAGGCCCGGAGGCTAAAAAA
This sequence comes from Synergus japonicus, assembly GCA_900474275.1. Lineage (NCBI taxonomy): Eukaryota > Metazoa > Arthropoda > Insecta > Hymenoptera > Cynipidae > Synergus > Synergus japonicus. The sequence continues at coordinate 59,266 of UCOH01012564.1, forward strand.
GAAGGAAGAAGTAGGTATGTAACGCGTAACAGCGGGAGATTCGACACGGTTTTATCGTCTTGAATTACTTCGATCGACTATGTGATCGTTTTGTTCTTATACTCTACGCACAGCACAAGTTAAGCCGCTAAAGAGAAAAGATTATAAAAGCTAGAGTAAAATATTTGACACTAAAATAGGAAAGTTAAAAACTCCTAATAGCCCATTCCCGAGACATCTTTCCAATTAGCAAGTATTATTTATATACGTATCGTTATTAGGACAGCTTTGTGGCTTGTAAGCGGAAATGACCACATCAACATTTATGTGCAGTTAATCTTGTATCTAATATTAATCGCGCCTCAAATACCGCGAGGAGGCGCCTCTGTGGTTTTCCTAGAAAAAGAAGGGCTTCCGATCGTCTTGCTCTTGATGTTGGCAACTCGGTGCTTGAAGACGACAGGCTAGGCCGAAGAGGTCCGGCTGGTAAAGGGACTTGGATATTTATAGTGCCCTGGGCCGAGGCTCGCAAAAACACTGGTGATTCGGGATACACTGAAATAACAGGTTACCACGCACAGGAGAGAAATGCAGCAAGGGGGGAACAGCGCAGCTTCAGCAAGAAAACAGGGAACGGGAAGGCAAAGAATAAGAAGACGAGGGTGACTGCAACTGTCGTTGTCGACCTGTGCCGAAGAGAGGCACTACAATTTTTTTATATCCTTTGCCACGATATTGAAAATCTTTCTCTTTAGTCTCTCTAATGATATCGTTGCGTCAAAATTAGAAAATCCTCTAATTATGCCTCATCCTCATCTCCTCATCATCATCTCCTTATCCTCATCTCCTTATCCTCATCCTCACCTCCTCATCCTCATCCTCATCCTCATCCTCATCCTCTTCTCCTCATCTCCTCCTCTTCATCCTCATCTGCATCGTCATTAGTTATCAGTCATCATCATCATCCTCATATTCATCTCATCATCGTCTCCACATCCTCATCCTCACCCTCCTTATTTCCTCTTCTCCTAATCCCCCTCACTTCCTCATCTCCTCATCTCCTCATCCTCATCCTCATCCTCATCTACTCCTCATTAGTTATCAGTCATCACCATCCTCATATTCATCTCATCCTCATCTCCAAATCCTCATCCTCATCCTCCTTATTTCCCCTTCTCCTCATCCTCCTCATTTCCTCATCTCCTAATCCGCATCCTTATCTCCTCATACTCATTTCCTCACCTTCTCATCCTCCTCCTCATCACCTCATCCTCATCTCCTCATCAACATCACCTTATCCTCGTCCTCATCACCTCATCCTCATCTCCTCATTAATATCTCCTTATCCTCGTCCTCATCCTCTTCTCCTCATCTCCTCGTCCTCATTCTCGCCTCCTTATCCTCATCCTCTTCTCCTCATCTGCATCGTCATTAGTTATCAGTCATCACTATCCTCATCCTCATCCTTATCTTTATTTCCTCATCCTCATCTACTCCTTATTAGTTATCAGTCATCATCATCCTCATCCTCATCCTCATCACCATCCTCATCCGTATTTCCGCATCCAAATCCTCATCCTCATTTGCATTCTCTTTATCAGTCATCCCCATCCTCATCCTCATTACCATCCTCATCCTCATTTCCACATCCAAATCCTCATCCTCATCAACATCTCCTTATCCTCATTGTCATTAGTGATCAGTCATCGCCATCCTTATTCTCATCTTCTCCTCCTCATCTCCATCCTTATCTTATCCTCATCTCCTCATCCTCATCCTCATTTCCTCATCTCCTCATCTCCTAATCCTTATCCTCATTAGTTATTATTAGTTATCACGATCCTCATCCTCATCTCCTCATCTTCATCCTCATCCTCATCCTCATCCTCATCCTCATCCTCATCCTCATCATCTTCATCCATCATCCTCATTAGTTATCAGTCATCACCGTCCTCACCCTCGTCCTGAGCCTCATCCTTATCCTCACTCCTCATTCTTAATCTCATCCTTATTATCCTCTTCATCAGATATCATAATTCCCATCCTTAATCAATTGTCCTCACCCTCATCATTTATCTTCATCCTCAACAGTGATCCTCCTCCTCCTCGTCCTCATCTTCATCAGTGATCATCCTACACATCCATATCCTAATCGGTCATCAATTATCATCCTGATACTCATCAGTCATTATTTATCTTCATCAGTTATCCCCCTCCTCCTCGTCATTATCCTTCATCAGTTATCTTCACTCTTATCCCCGGCAATCCACCAAATATATTTGAAGTTAATGATTTCCCAAACATTGGATCTCTTTAATTCAAGGTTCCCCCTTTTATTATCGCAGTGGATAAAATAGTACTTGAAAATATACAATGAATACAGATACTGACCAACTTCCTCTCTTTTTTGCAGCTGGACAAACTTATCTACGATCCCTACCTTTTTCCATTGAGTCATACCTCAAGGTTATTCTCATCTAGATTACTCCTCAGAGTTCAAGGGGCAGATCTAATCTCTCTTCTCGATATCCCATCTTCATCCTCTTGGAAAATCATACAAAATTACAATACTGCCTTCATCATAAATTAATACAACATTATGTTATAAACTAGAAGAGATATCCAGATAAGATCTGGCTATATTCCATCCATCAGTTTCCTGCAGGAGCTAAAAACCTTATGAGTGGATCGTCCTTCTTTCCTTTCTTGGGTTTCAACCTTCATTTTTTTTTGCAGATGATGCTTCTTCAACAAGGTTGAATTTATTGCCACCAAATTTATTGCCACCAATAAAAAGGAGGACCTGACAAACTATACTGTAGAACATTCTTAGAGACCTACTTCTTCACTTCTCAGCCACATGTGAGACTTTAACGCGTGAATAAGACAAATGCCCCGAGTTTATTGACAATTCGTTGTACAAGTTGGTCAGTATACTTTGTTGCAGAACACACAACTGCTTGCGCATCACTTTAACTTGTGTTAGAACTCTGGCTGTGGTCTGTGAGTAGAGGAGGCTCGTAACGAGGCAGAAGGCGGCTTAACAAGGCCGTTATTGTTGCGATTACGTTAACTCACTGTGATCGGAACTCGTGGCGATGGTAATGAATACGCGATCCTGCGATTACATCTGCTCGTCTCTTTGTGAAGCGATAACATTTCCTGAATAGAAGCCTCTTTCGCCCCAAGGATCAACTCCGTGTCTTCCATTCACGCACAGTAATTCTTTTATTACAGAGAGCTAATGTTACCTTTTTATTAAAAGTTCCTAGATAAACTTGAGAAAGCCATACTTGACAATTTTCCGTATATCCTTGCGAACCCCAAGCAACTTCACGATACCTTTGATATCTTTGAAATCTTGAAGTCTGATGCACACTCAACACAGGAGTTGAATGGCAAACTCCTCGGTAATCCCGTACATTGCACTTTTCATGCTTGCACTTTCCGCGCTTTCCGAGGCGTGGCAAATAGACTCTCCCTTATTCCACTTAAATTATTAGAGGCCGAGGCACGATAGTTACTTTTTCTGCTGCGAGTACGTGCCCTTGAAAATATGCATTTTTACACCTGAAGGTGCGAGTAGTTACGAGCCAAGGATAACGAGAGCCGGAAGAATCGAATTGCCGGAACGAAGCTCGACATCTCTCTCAAGGAAGGTACATCTTCCGCTAGTTTCTCGGTCCGTTGACCGAACCACTAAGCACAACCTACTGCTTTCCTTTAACTTGAGGAAAGTGTATTTCATCATGTCATAGAGAAACATATTGTTTGTAAAAGTTCAAATTCACTGAAGATACTCGTTCTCATCCTTATCCTCATCAGTTTTCCTCATCCTCCTGCTCATCAGTCATCAGTTATCCTCATCCTCCTTCTCATCAGTCATCAGTTATTATCATCCTCATCAATCATCAGTAATCATCTTCCTCGTCCTCATCTTCATCAATGAACCTCCTACTCCTCTTCGTCCTTATTCTCATCAGTTATCCTCATCCTCATTCGGTATCATCACCGTCATCCTAATCGATCATCAGTTATCTTCATCCACCTACTCATCAGTCATCAGTTATCATCATCCTATTTCTTCTGATCCTCTTCCTTATCTTCATCAGTGATCATCCTACTCGTCCTCGTCCTGATCCTCATCAGTTATCCTCATCCTCATAAGATATCATCACCGTCATCAGTTATCTTCATCCTCCTACCCATCAATCATCAGTTATCATCATCCTCTTTCTTCTGATCCTCTTCTTTATCTTCATCATTCCTAAGTTATTATCATCCTCATCCTCATCCTCATCCTCATCAATCATCAGTAATCATCTTCTTCTTTCTTATCTTTATCAGTGTTCATCCTACTCGTCTTTGTCTTCATCATTGTTCAATTATTATCATCCTCATCCTCATCAATCATCAGTAATCATCTTTTTCGTCCTCATCTTCATCAGTGATCCTCCTACTCCTCTTCGTCCTTATCCTCATCAGTTATCCTCATCCTCATTCGGTATCATCACCGTCATCCTAATCAGTCATCAGTTATCTTCATCCACCTACTCATCAGTCATCAGTTATCTTCATCTTCCTACCCATCAGTCATCAGTTATCATCATCCTATTTCTTCTGATCCTCTTCCTTATCTTCATCAGTGATCATCCTACTCGTCCTCGTCCTGATCCTCATCAGTTATCCTCATCCTCATAAGATATCATCACCGTCATCAGTTATCTTCATCCTCCTACCCATCAA